>VWZK01015964.1:0-48543 GCA_013396935.1 Baryphthengus martii
GAACTTGCAGCATTTTAAGAAACTGATCCTAAAGTGTATTCATGTTCCACTACGGCTAAATAGAGATAATATTACGGGTCACTAATTTTCTCTTTCACCTGCCTTCAGAGCATGAACTTCCAATCACAACAGCCTGAAAAATTAACTGTTTAATAAAAATAAATAAATATTCTCTAATTTAAATTTTTGTACCCTGATAGATCTACAGAAAGAAATCCATTCACTATGTCTATCTTGGTGCATTAGGGAAAAAAAAAAAAAATCATCATGTACCATGTCTTTTAGTACTTAAAAAAAACAGAATTGAATTATTTCTCTTAGCAAGAGATGTTATGAAATCTCCATTCTTAAAGATATTCAGAACTTGACTGCGAAAGCAACTGGATTTATGTTGGATATTCTCCGAGCAGGATTTTGACCAGATTACTTAAAACAATTCATCCAATCTGAGTAATTCCGTGATTCTGTGAGTTCTTGATCTCAACGCAGTCACATCTGTCACGGAATCTGTTTTTAAATAGTCCTGACATACTATTCTTAGCAAAACAGCTTCAGGATTGTTCTAAGTATAGTGCTGAATGATTTTTTTGGTGGCCGACACAGTACTACAGGCCAAAAGTAGTCGTTCACATTTCATAATCCATTTGTAGTTGTCCAGGATTTTCTAAATTCACTCATTTTATACCTAACCTAATTTTCACTGGGGTAGTTTATCAAGCTTCTCACTGCAGAATTTTGTCCTTTAAACACATTCTGGAAAAGGATTTTGAGTACTAACTGCTTGCAGGTGAGGCACCTTTGAGACTGAAGACAGAAGGACTCTTCTGTTGCTCATAGACAGCTATGGAGAAATGAAAGACATTTTCAGTGATTAATAATTCTTGGGTTTTTTTCCTAATTCATCTGTAGGTATCCCACAAATCCTCAATTGCTTATCATTTTATGTATCAACTATAATCTGAAATTCACATAGCAGATGTGTCACTGGTACCATGGGCTATTATTGTGACGAAAGGGAAAATATCAATGACTATTTACGGTCCACAGAATTCTGTACGGCCACAGTTCTTAGAAGTTTGAGAGACTAAATATTTCTTCCTTTCACAAGGTGATCCATGAAGCACTCATCATCTGCATAGATGTAAAATAAGCAGATGAGAAAAAATGAAATGCTTATCCACCTCTCTTACTGAAGCAAACTGTAATTAAAAATACTTTTCTTTAAGCCTTTTGAGTCCCATGTGCTCTTTCAATGGAAGATCTACAGTTAAAGTATATGCTTCATTGATTCCAATTAATTTATTTAGATGATACAATGCCCCAAGGAATAATGAGTGTATAGGATTCCTGAACACCTTCATTCTAATCTACTTAAATTAATGTTATTCTTGGGAACTTTTACACTCACTTGATGCAATAAAAGAGATGCTAAAGATTGCAATGTTTTTATTTCTAGCCTCAGCCTCCAATGAAAATTCATACAAGGTGAAAGTTATGGATATTAACAATTCCTGATTTAAGGTGAGGTTGGAGAAAAAAAATAATTTTCTCTACACATACTCTTTCTAAGTATAACTGTAAAAAAAACGGATGACCTATATCTTTTGTTGGTGTAGTGACTCAACGTATCTCATTTTCTTATTTCCTCTCACTGTTGCCACTTTTCAGTAATTTGCCAGAGAGCAGAGAGGTGCAGGACTTATGCATCATTCAAGGTATCTATTTATAAACAAGGACACTGAAATTGTCTTCCTGTCCTCCTGATTTGTTGGCCTATCCAACATTAAAATTAATGAAAAAGATACCATTTTCTTTTCTATTAGCATAAAAATTGGCCCTTTCTTGGTTTAACATTTGCTACTTACGTTCCACTCTCAGACACCATAAATATCCAACTCTATCAAAAAAGCTGTCTTTTGAATTGCAGGTATCCCTTTCACTGTCCTATTTATGTTACATAGCCCATTTCTTAAGTGGCAAAATATCAGACCCAAGTAGGTTTTGTGACTTAAAGCAGGATTTAATTATGTCATGGATATAAATAGAACACAGGGATAAAAGGATGCAACAAAACCAATCCCTTCAACTGCTATTTAAATTCAGTGGTTTCTTACTATTTGACCTCACCATAGATACAGAATTATGCTTCTGGGAAGAACTGAGTTATTTGTCCATGTTAAATCTTTACAACAAATCAGGAAGCAATGATTCCTCTGCCTAAATTTGCTGGGGAAGGGTTTGATTCCGAAGACCCCTGGACGCATACAGGCAGGGTCAGGTTTATTTCAAAAAAAAGCAGCAGCTGAAGAGGAAGCCCCTGTAATGGTTAACCCAGCAATCACAGCACTCCCAAAGTCAGTCTGTCAAACCTGTCTCTCTCATCTTCTAACCTAACCCTCAAGCTAAAAGCTGACACATACAGTTCCTGTTGAAACTATAACACTATGAAGAAAGATATATAAGATCTGTGGGATCAGAAAAGGGATGATTTTACACCTGAGAGGAGGTAAGAACACCTTAATCTGGAAAGCAGTAGATCAAGTTGTCCACTTACCAGCTGAATATTTTTAAGCCATGACGGGCACCCAAAAATAGGCATAAACAGTCTTTCATAAAGTATATGTATGTATCTATCTCCTTTTAGAGTAGGAACTTCCATTAATTTCTTGGAAAGAGTCTTGGTAAGAGCATTCAGGGGTTTGAACCTAGGGTGACTGAAGCTTTGATTCCGACAAAGAGAAAAGGACTATCATACTTGGCTCCTGTGGGCTGCCTGAGGTAGAATCACAGAATTGTTCTGGTTGGAAGAGACCTTTGAGATCAAGTCCAACAGTTAACCCAGCACTGCCAAGTGACCGCTAAACCATGTCCCTAAGCACCTGGCTGGTTTGGATCTTATCCCAATGGTTTTCTGTTCTTCCAGAACCAAATGGGTAACAGGTAAGCATCATATCACTTCCTTGCAGATTCCTAAGTCTGGAAGCATAATTTACTCTCAAAATGTCACTAAAATACATACAATATCTAATAACTCTTCTGCCAGAACCAGAAAACAGGTAATATTTTTTAATCTGTTTATCAATTCAGGATTCCGCTTAATAACATGCAGTTGTGGGACATGTCTGTTTATTTCACTCAGTTTTAAACATCTACAATAGAGCAAGGCATTTAGACTCCCCTCATTCATCTGCTGTGTTTAAGCCTTTACTGGAGAATCCAACTCATTCATCCCTGTGTTGACTAAAATCTGAACACAGATCTAACATGGCTGCAGTCACTAAACTAGGTCAGGAAAAATTTGCCCTTACTGAAAGTAATTTTCACCGAATGACATTAATATTGCAGAGAAAAATATACCTAATACTTTTTATGCTAACGGGTTAGTATTAGAAAAAAAATACTAGAGATAAATGAGAAAAATATGTAAATTAGGATGAAATCTACACTTGAGGCAAAACTGAACTTGCTGGACACGCAGAAATTATTTGATACACAGCTTGAGACTTATAGTTTGAGATTTAAATAAGGACTTGATTTAATCACTCTTTTCTATCATCTAAATTTCCAGCAGGTGTTCAAATTACTTCCATCCTCTCATGAGCTATAGGATATGTAGCCTTAGGATACAAGCATTGCTATCCCATAACTGCATCGAGCGACTCACAACATGAATGTTATCCAGCTCATCAGGTAACCCACCATCTTCAGGAAGCAGTTTGACCTTCCTCTAAAAAGTCAACATGGTTTCCTCAGACAAAAAGCTCTAATAATCTATGGTCCTTCTAAAACTTTTTGTTATGTTCTGAAGTTCAAAAGCTACTAAGGACTACAGTGTAAAGGGAATAAATATCTTTGATACAGTTCTTATAATACAGAGTGTCTCAGAAGCATTGGAAACAATTAAAGGAACTGCTTAGTGAAAAATATTTCATGCCAACCAAATAAACATATTAATGTAGACAGATATTTTATTTTACAGACAGCCCAATAAGGAACATAAACTTTTGAAGGGTTTATGTTATAAAGTGATAATCCATGCCGAGTGCCATAGATGGCTGACAATACAATGTGGGGGATTAGCACAGCGTAATTTACACCCTATCGTGCACTTCTGCTTAATTTAACAGCAAGAACTCAGCTCCCCCTCTGTGTTTCTATAAACATTTAACAATGGAAGCTTCATTTTAGAGATTTTCCTTCAGAATAAACCTGATCAAATCCTAACTGTGACAACAGATGGTGACAGAGCAGATGTACCATAGGACTAAAAGTTCAATAACTGTCAGTCAAGAGCTGCAGAATGACTATTCTGAGAAACCACAGTAATAGCATATTGAAAAGTAATTAATTCAAGAGTCATACAAAACCAAGAAGAAAAAATAAACAATAATAATAATAATTTAAAAAGAAATCAAAATATACCTAAGGAGAGGAAACAAAACCGTGGTTCTTAATGTATTTCTAGAGTAACGATTTATTCTGAGGACATGTCACCTTTCACCAGAACTCTCAGCTTAATCTTTCCACTTTAAAAATAATAACACAATAGCAAGGTCACCTTGGAGGTTATTATTCTGCAATTAAAGAAAAAACAAAATGGCATGCGTTGAGTTTCATACAGATGTTTATCACTGGAACAGATGTTGCCCTATCAGTCCACCTGAGCAATGTGGTTCACCTTTTTAAGTGTAATAGAGATGCAACACATCTGCAGCCAAGGACTTCAGCTTGAGCGACAGGCAAGCCAGTCACCGTGACATTTGCAAGTATTTACCTTTATACAGTGTTCATAAGTTAGGTTTTATTAAATAAACTCACTGAGTTGAATTTTTAGAAGTTGATTTTCAATGAGACTGCTCTAAATGCGTAACTTTAATCAACAGCAGCCTATTAAGCCAGAATTCGAGGTTGTTATTACACAGCTGATCTGGTACAGTTGCATGTAGTTGTTTTTATTAAATTATATCAGAAACAAGAGAAAATGGGCATATCCATGTACATTTGTGAATGTCATCAAGAATGTAAATATGCCTGCAAAACACTGGGATTCAAGACAAGCGAGTGCTGAAGAATCTGAGATGCATAATTAAACCCCAGTTCCTTGACTTAGTGTGGCAACAGTTCATTCATTATGTCATGACTTTGTTTTAAAACCGAGTTAAACACAGTCATGGCGATGAAAACATTTTCTGTCTCATGTAATTCTCATTATAAACTGTTAACTGCGAACAGGTCAGCTACCAAATCTTTTCCCATAAATGCAGAAAAATTCTAGCGGGAAAGATTCTTCTTAAAAATGAAAATTAAAATTATTTAATGAGAATATCTTATCTGCTGTAGAGACAAATCTTTCAAAAACACTCCCATTGCCTGTGGATAGGAGAGAAATAGTGTTCAGCTTAAAGGATTATAGAACTGTTCCCCACTATGCTTTTTTTGTGATTTCAGTGTGGATGAAACATGGAAGGTTGTAGCCTTTCATCTTAATATATCTTAAAAGAGATGAGACATACAGCATGGGAAAAGAAAGTTTTAAATACACTGTTCTGCCAAGATATTCTAAGCTCTGTTTCACATGAAACCTTGAGAATTGATTTTTGTCTGTGTGGTGGAGAAGCAAGAGGCTACTTGCTGCATTTGTGAATATAGAAGTGAACACAGCCATCAACCAATAAAATGGAAAAGCAGCTCCCTGGGCTTGCACCGCTGGATTGTTGAATGAAGTAAATCAAAAGTACAATCAGAAAGCTACAATTTTCCCAACTGCAATTTATAAACATTTCAGTTGCTTGTACATGTAGAGACAGAAAGAGGCGAACTGAAGGTCAGACTTAAGACTTAGAAGTGTATCTTAAATTTTACTGCGTACCTAAACCAGACGTAACCAATTCATCCCTCTGGCATAGCAATCAGTAAATGCCAAATCCCAGTAAAACCGAAATAGCAAATGAGGGTTATAACTTGTAGTAAAATCTCCACGAGCTGGAGGCAACACATCTGGTTTCCTACCCTGAGAAGGATCAGAGGATTTTGTAAGAAAGATTGTCTCCTCTTAATTTCCCTAGATGCTATCAAGTTGATTTTCAGCTGAGATCAGTACATTCACAAAGTCACGGTGTTTACTATGAGGGCTGGGAATTGAAGATGAATGGGCAGTTCTTGTCCTCAATACCCTAGCATCGTTTACGGAGGCAGGCTGTATTTCCCTATCTTTTGGATGCATTCGCAGGGAAGCTGATGTCACCTTTCTGAACTCACCTGCCTGAAGACGGCTCTTGTAGGAGCTGACGTTTGCTGTAATCAGTGTAACAGCTGAATGGCAGTCATGAGTTCTGAGGAAAGGCAACATGCCTGTGTTTCCTCCGTCATCTGGACATTAGGACATTAGACATTAGGAAGAAGTTCTTTACTATGAGGGTGGTGGAACACTCGAACAGGTGCCAAGGAAGCAGGTGGAGGTCCTATCCCTGGAGACCTTCAAGATCAGGCTTCACGAGGCTCTGAGCAACCTGATCTAGTTGAGGATGTCCCTGCTTCCCTGCAGGAAGCTTGGACTAGATGACCTTTGGAGGTCACTTCCAACCTGGGACATCCCATGATGCTGTAATCGTGGTTGATCAAATAGAGAAGCCTTGAAACATTCTTGAACGATTCTATTTTACGTGTGTCTCTGCTGTGAGGCCTTCACTGCTTTTCCCTCTGGAAGTATGGAAATTTTTTCTACAACATATTATTATTTTTAATGTGTATTTAAAATACACACTATGTTTTCTGTATCCTTTTTTTTTTTCCCCTCAGCTACTTGCTGTTATTCTCTTAGATAGTACTATACGTAGCCCATTCATTATAGTACCAATACAGAAAACAATGAATTTCCTAATTTTTAACCACCTTCAAGTGTTCTTTTCTTTATTGTCAGCTCAGAATCCTCATAAAAACAATAAAGGATTTCTAACTGGATTGGATCTTAACTGGATCAGATCTTTTATCAATTTACATCATATTGAGATTTACCCTGAGTATTTTTATTCATGTTTTGCTTATATAGTTTTCTAAAATATATGTTGATCCTTTTGAGAAGGTGTGGCTCTTGTCCATTCTTACTTAGCAACAGAACCTCAGAATTCCAGCATTTAACTCTGAGTTGCCTGTAAGTCTGCATCATTTAAAAATAAAATAAATGTGGAAAGAACAGATTTCTCAAGACAAACAGCTCTATCCCTTCGTCCCACAGATCCAATCCCTGACACACAGTTTTTAGAAATTTTGAAAATTGATGGATACTGGCTAATTCTTTAAAGCGTAACAGTCCCATTCCCCTTTTACAGAAAATTAGGTAAGAAGCAATTTGAACAAAACTTTTATATATACATATATATGCATTAAACAGATTAATTTGAAAAGATTAGGTATGATCTCACTTTGACCAAACACTCAATTTCCCCTTTGTCCCTAGAAAAACAAATACCTATTTGGAGGCAGCAAGGTACTCTCTAAAGAAAATCTACTGAGGATTCTTGAGCTAGAATAGTGCACAGCTACCACATAATTAAATACAGTTGAAATGAGAATTATAAATGAAACAATCCCAATTTTTATTTTTCTTACCTGCTGGTTTACGGGAAAATTCCTGTTGATTTTTTTTATCTATAAAAATGAATAAAGAAATAGATTAATACTCTGTTATTAGAAGACATTGGATTTTAGTGACAGTATCAGACACTCCCTTCTGAATTATCTATGCAAAAAAAAAATTAAACCTCCTGCAGTAAAGAGACTGAAATCTTTGACGAGCTCATGTGAATAATGTTCTGCAGTTACCATGTGGTTCATTATGCTGTTCACAATACTGTAAAGAAGAATATTATTTCTGAATACTACAACACTACATCTTTTGCTTTTTTACTGATCACAAGTTAAAACATAAACTAGAGTAACTATTTAAGTAATTCAGAACAACTTACTGACTTTCACTAAAATCATCAAGCTTTAAGAAAATTCTTTCCTTATAGAATGATGGAAAAATGGTCGGGGATAACCTTTGAAATATCCCTCACTCTATCCTTGTATCTTAGGTGCAAAATCAACTGTGAAAAAACAGGTTTGATAATTGTTCAAGTAAATTTTTTTCTCAAAACATTCAAGATTTAAGTAAAAAGTAAAGAGAGAAGCAGTCTGAAACACCTGATTTATGAAGAGTTTGTATTTAGCCCTGCAGATCATTGACTCCATCTAAATAAACATTGCAAGCTTCCTGGAAAAAAAAAATGGTGTCCAATACAATGAGAAATATGTGTGGAACATGCCCATTCCTATCATAAGTAGTACAAAAATACTCTTTTTTTTAATTTAAGCAAAAACCTTGAAAGCTTTTGAGCAAAACTAGTAAGTCTACCATGTGCATTTCTGACAGATACTTAATACTTAGAACTTATTTTTTGCTCTCTTACGTTAATTTTTCACAATTGTTTTTGTAGCTATGGGTGAATGAGTAAAACACACTGGTAATTAAAGACCTGGTGAACTAAGAATCAACTGCATAGCTCTGAAAGCCCTGAAACTACAGTGCAACATTTACACTGCTTCAACCAAAAGTAGGATATTTTTTAGAAAAAAAGAATCATCACTGAATTTTCTCCAGTGCTTAAAATATCATCTCTAAACAACTATATGCAGAGATGTGAGCGGTACTGCGTTTTGCAGACTTTAAAACCAGAATGTTTGCTGCAGTGGTAATCTCTTAGCATTCTTCATGCAAATACTGAGAAAGTCTGTCACTGACATCCCACAGTTTTGCCATCAAAGGATAATTCTCTCTGTCAAGAACACGCTGGCAAGAAATTTCAGTTGTTTTTCAAATGTGTCCTGAAGCAACAGTGTCAGAAGAACATTTCCAGGCTCCCTTCTTGCATACACATCAATTTGTCCTTTCTTCTATGTAAGTTAAGAGGAACCATTGCAACAGCCAGGACATTTGGTGGACAAGGTATTAAAATCGAATCAATCCACACTTTATAGAACATCAACCATCTCACATGATTTCTTAAAGGAAAAGGTGGATGAAAAACACAGGTTTTGGACAGAAAAACAGAGCTTTCATGAATTTTGGAATTTATTCCTAAATCTGACATGAAATACTCCACCATGACAAATCCCTGTTTGTGTTAGTAGGTGTTATTAAAGTTCTTGTCAAATCTGCACATTTCCTTCTAGTTTAAGCAAAGACTATAGCCAATAGTGTGACAAATTCAAGTTATTAAAGAATACGGTCAAGGAAAAGAGATTTTACTATTCTAAACAAAATACTGAAAACATCTCTTTAGGGACAAGTTACAGCTACATATTAAATACTTTGATAGTACTTTGCTTACTTCATATATAGAAATTAAATTTTTAAACAGAAGTAAAGTACATTATGAATCTTGTGTACTTTTAAATGTTCCTGGGAAATGTAAATGCATGATCCAAACATCATCTTCTTATTTACAGATTTCCAGCTCATTTTTTAAAGCACCTGCATTGTATAGCTGTTCTTACTGCTCTTACTTTGATGAATTAAAATAAGGATGTTTATCTTTCAGGTAATACGGTGATGACTTCTTGAAATGTATTATTTTAAATTATATTATAGTTTGCAAACTGAATTATAGGTGTTCAGTTCTATATGGAATTAAAAATTGTTAAGTGTGCTCAGGTTTAGGAACACCCTAAAAGTTTATCATTCTTATGCATAAATATTGCATGTTAAATAAAAACAAAAAAAGTTTTACAATTAGACAGTAGAAGTCAGTGATCCTCAAGACTGTGAGATGACACACAGTCTTGAGAACACGGAAAGAAAAACATTAGCCAACAATTGTTACAGTAGGTTACAAAATACACTGAGTAAAATTTCATCTACAGATGATCCAAAGCCACTAATCCTGAAGAATCAAAAACATTTTTCACAAATGAAAAGAGAAAAAAAGTATCTTCTGTTACTTGAGACGTTACCTCAAAGAGTTCCTTCAGTCTTACGCTACTGAATTCATTGTGATATTAATATTTATTAAGCACACTCACAGCACACAACACTATGTTGCTGATGCAAACGAGCAACATTTGTTTTCATCAGAGGACGCCAGCATTATACACTGCAAACATATATGCACATAATATTTTAAAATAAAATATCCTGATAGATACTACAGATACTAAGGCAGTCATTCTGAGAACATTCTTTAGAAAGATGTGTTTATCTTCAGCAATAAAAAATCAGGAATGGCACAAAAGGAGACAAAAGAAGAATCTAGTACATAAATTCTATTCTGAAGGCAAAGATATGGGAACCATTATGAAAACTGAATTGAAACCAGCAAGAACTACCTGCTTCATGATCAAAAATCTGGCGCTGAGGGATGAAATTCTATTCTGGTTCAACTTTTGTAAACACATATTAGGAAAAAAAATGAAATCTAAAAACACTATAGAGAAAGTAGTTTGGGATTTGGTGATCACCTAAATGTGGAAGGAGGAAGAAGGCATCAAAAAGGAGATTTCTGCAGTGCGTTGCATCTGACTAGTGAATAGGCAAGTGATGCTGATATGAGACCAATAATGGAGAAACAGATTTTAGTGGAAACTATCATAGAGGAATGATTTGAAGCACAATTGATTGTGATAGGGTTATAAACACGTATGACTAGATATGTTCCAAAATTTCAGCTGGCCAAATACGTTAGGACATCATAGCCATCAAAAATACCGAACAGGCAGGATAATGTGAAGTGAGACATAGAGGAGAATGCACCATGGTCAAATCCAGTTAATTTCGTGCAATAGATGATGCCCCCACAGATGGATAGTGTTCACGGTGATGGCTGTGCCTGCTCTGCAGAAGAAACTAATAAGAACATGGAACACATCACTCCTCAGCTGGGTAAGCAGATGAGTAGGCTTTGCCTTCAGGTGTGCAACATTTATTTATTTTTTTTTTAATTTTATTTTATTTAACAGTTTTCACACCAGAGAAGCAGTAGTCCAGAAGAATATCCTTCCACACTATGATCTTTTTGTGTGAATTGCACCCTATTATTGTTGCCCTCTACTGGAATGCAGCTGATTAAAGCTCACAAGAACCGGCTTTTAAACCTCAGTCCAAACTGAAAGGAATTGTTCACTCCTCTGAAAGCTACTACTTCAAACCTTCTTTGAGCAAATGGCACTGCAATAACTATTTTCAGTTTCCATAAGAGGATTATAAAGTGTTTTATTTTCTTTTTTTTTTTTCTAAAACTGCTATTGATTAGGAGTTTGTTTGATCTCTTTTACCTCTTTATTTGAATGAAATTTGTTATTCCAGTGTAATCACAGGAACTTCATGAGATGATGAGGAAATGTGCCTTTCAATGAGCACCCTAAGGACTCTTAAGAGCAGTATGATTTAGACACATGGGCAGGTTTTCCCAATGCTTAAAGATTTAAATAGAAGCAATCATATGTTTGAAAACTCAATGTGTCCCACACTTGCTTTAACTGTATTTCCTGAAAAACTGCGTCGGAAATGAGAGGCTCACAGTTCTAGCGTGATACTGGGAAAGATAGTTAATGACAGCGTGAGTTTCAGGTTTCACAACTTATTGAATTGATGCAATAATCTAGTAGGTGTTAGGTCAGGACAGAGTGTTTGACAGAGACCATTCCCTCAGAGTACCTATAGGAACAGCCAAGACTCAAGGGCAACATTTTGAATGAGTGGACACCAGCTCCTGCTCAGTATTTTCTTGACAGTAGATCAGATTATCCTAGATTTTCACTATGATTTGATCTATCATTTTCTTGCAGCTTGTATACGCCATATAACTTTGTTAGTCTTCTTCCTTAACAGAAATTTTTTAATTAAAAAGAAAATAAAATCATGTATTATTTTACCTTATGCTGGCCATGTATCTGGATTCCCCCAAACAATTTAGACTTTATAGCCATCTTCAGCAACTATTTGCATTACGTAACGGCTTATATGCATTCATTAACAGCTAATTAAAATATAATAGCTTGACAAGAATGTAAATTCATTAAATAGTTCTTAACTTCATCTCATGTATAAAGCAACTATACAGTTTATGCTACTGGGATGTTAAGGAATTGCAAGCAGGCAGTAAGATCATTACAAATTGGAACACTGGGAAAAAAAAATGAAACCGAACATGAATCCATGAATCCAAGATTTGTATATTGAGATTGTCACTTTATGATATATAAGAGCACTAGCAAAGGACAAATGGCCATCTGAACTATGACAGTATACCTGCAAAACTTCAAACTTCTTTCATTTCCTTTCTCACTCAAAAGGATTCAGTGATGTACTGAACATTATCAATGGATACTACCAAAAAAATACCAGACTTGTACCAATTTCATGAAAGTGTAGTGGGAGCCCTAAGGACATAAAGCACAAAACCTAGTCTTCAAACATCTGTGATGCTCCAATAATAGGTCTGCAATTACTTTTAAGATGAACTTAAGAAATGAATTACTTCATTTAATTCTGCAATATAACACCTATTCCTAAGTTTGGAGTTTACCTTAATGACAATATTGTTGTGCTTTTTTAAAGAAGATACTTGTATTACAAACAACACAGTTTCACAACAGTGAATCTCTGTAATTAAAATACCATCAGCAACATGTATATTATTGAAGAGACAATCACAATGATTGAAAGCCAGTGCCTGAAAAAGATAATAAGGACCTAGGTGAAAGTGCAAAACATATTCTCTCTACTGAAGATTTTCTAAAAAGACTGTGAAGGGTAAGAAAAGGAAAGAAAATGAAAAAAAAACAACCCAACCAAAAAAAAAACCCAACTCAGAAGGAGCTACAAGAAGCATTGCTTCATATAATGAAGTGCAACTGGATAATTGTGGTTTATATCATAATAGCGGTTGCTCATTGGAGCATGATTACTGCAGTATCAATCATACTAAGAGTTAAAAAAGTGGGTGTAGGTAATCATCAGTAAAACATCTACTCACAAAATAACAAAATATATTCCTCTTGAGTACCTCTTTCATTTGCAATTTAAAACAATTTTATTATCCACCCAAGAAAAACAGTTTGCAATGGAAATCCATCTGAATACTTCATAGGTATTCAAATCCATTTTATTTCTTGTTAAGAAAACCTACATAGACTCCTTAGTAAAGATAGTAGTGTACCTAGCAGCTATCAATCCAGTCCTCCTTTGAAGATATCAAGGACTTACTTGTGAATTATAACTATTTCAGATTCCCCTAACCGATCTTTTTTAAATTATGAATTCTAAGTCATTTGTATTCAAACTACTTTAAATAAAAACTTCATATAATTTCTATAGCTGGAAATACTAGACTCTAGAAGCTATCAGAGGCCTCCAGAAGAGATATTTTATTATTTTTCTCTGAATTCTCAACACTCAAGGAAAGCTTTGTTAGAATTCTACTCTAATCTTCAATAATGTTTTACTTACCTGTTGCTATATCCTTTCTCTAGACAATAGTGATTAGGACTTATCATAAAAATTAAAAGAAGTTTAAACTTTCTAAACTCTCACTGCCAAAAGAAAGACACTACAACAAAACAAGCTTAAAACTGGAAGGAAATGCTTTGTACTAGAAATCTACAATTCATTTCCACAGGCTATCATTGACTTACTGAGAGATCCTAAACTTCCAAGCTTCACTACATTAATTTAAAATACTATGTTTGAGTTACTACAGGTTACTTTGACTGAGAATACAGTGAAGTAACATTTAAGGTTCAGAATACGGTAGGAGTAGCAGGTCATAATGAATGGCTTAGTAGATAAATTGCAAAAGAAGCTGTTACATCCTCAACATCTTACAAGATCAAAACAGCAACATGCTGGAGCTCCAACACATCTGCCCTTGTTAAAAGAAGAAGGTTAAGGCAAAGAAAAGAACTATTCTGAAGTAAGAGCAGAGTGAAAAACCTGGGATCACTCCCCTTCACAAAATCATGGGAGTAACACACATCTGTCTGCACAAACACCCACGAGAATTGCTTGAATATACCAACTGTTGAAGAGGAAAATAATCTTATTAAACAATTGTGCCAGATACGACTAAGAAAGTTAGGTATTTTTTTTTCTGCGGTGGAATTATTTTATTTTTTTCAAAGGTGATATATCTTTTACAAGGGTAAATGTAGAACACAAGACTGACATTTATTGAGTGTATTAAAGTATTTGTGCTTGTTATCAGACTTGGGTGATGACAACATGCACATAGAAAAGAAGGGTTTTTTTGTCATTTGAGAAGTATTTATGTTGTCATTTTGGTAATTCATAGCAGCTAATAAGGGAGTTAAAGTCATGAAGGAAAACATAAATCTAAAAATGAGTATTTACTGGATGTACATGGTGTTAGAGTGACACAGCACGGGAGGTGATGAGATTGGTATATAATAAAGTTGGGTTTCAACGGGAATAATTATCTAAATGCAAATAATGACTCAGATGTGCGATTATCTGGTTTAGATGGTTGATTAACGGGTCTGCAGAGCTTAGCCACTCTGTCCACCAGTTACTACTGCAGAATAAACAACCCCATGTCATTCTTCCAACAGAAACCAGATTATTAAACTGTCAGAAATTGATCTATATATCTCTCCTGGTTTAAAACATCATATTTCATACCTTCTGATTTATCAAGAAAATTTAATTACATAGATAACTCCGATTTCAATTTTAGTTTTCACTTATGATTTCACTACAACATAAAATTTAGATAATATATCTCGTATGTAGTATTTACTTTCAGAAGCTTCCACAGAATGCCACAGAAATGGAGAAAAAACTCTAGTCTAATGGTAGCCACAGTTTCTCTTAGCCTAGTATTTCTGAATGTGGTTGCAAGGACTGATGTGAATACGTTTATTCTATGATAATGCAAAAGAATAGAAACATGTGGCTGAAAAGCAGCTCAATAGATCATAAGTCTCTGCCCAACCCATTTGTACAGTCCTGGCCATGATGCCACTCTCAATGCATTATGAATCAAACTATTAGCAAGCACAGCTCTACTTAGCATCACAAGTTTGCCTTATACCTAAACAGACTCTGGTTGCAGTTAAAGCTCATTACTTCTCACATCATCCATCACAGGAACAAAGAAGAAACTTCCTGCTCTCTGTGTTGCTTTTCTGAAGCAGAAATATTACTCTTTTCTTCAGTTCCATTTCAGCCTGTATTTTTTTGCAAGTGCATGCTGTTGTCAAAGCAGCCCAAGGCCTCTTTGGGGCATATGAGCACTGGAGGATGCATTTTTCCTGGAGAATTGACTAGCCCATTACAACAGCTCTGACCTCCTCACACGTTCTCCAAGAGTGTTGTAGTCACTTTTGGCCTGCTTAGTCACATGGAAATCGGTCGTGCTCGCACGAATGAGCAATCCCAGTTAATTGTCATTTGGCTAGATGGCTTTGACAACATCCCTCAGATTTAAGCTCCTGGGAGACAGAAGGCTTCCCACAATGTTAGGTCCAGTCACTAGATTGAATTCTTCATCACATGCAGGAGTTAGTCACTCATGAGCAATACCTCTTTTCCTCATGGGAAGGGTGATCATTATCTCACAGCTTTTCCAGCCTGCCAGGATTTAATTAATTAATTTATTTTCCCCGCTCTGTCATTAGGCTTGAAAGTTCATTTATTGCGGGCAGCATTGTAATGCAGGACCGCCTATGAAGGGACCATTTCCCTACGAAGAAGACCTGAGAGCAGAAACCTCTCACTAGCCAGGTTTTCTTCATGTACAGTAGGGGACATTGTGGATCTTCCTGGCTTGTTGCCAGTCATCTTATTGACACCCTCCGATTCCAGATTTCACTCAGTTTGGCAGCTTTCACATGTAATTACTCTATCTACTTCTTAAGAGATTTCACGAGAAGGTATGCTCCAACTGAGGCATACTCCTCCCTCTTCAGCCTTCTCTGGGCAGGGCATTGCAAACCATAACTACTACAAAAAGTCTAAAATTTAGATTGAGACATCTACAGCTCAGTTTCCATCTGAAGTTTCCACTTGCACTATTAGCAGGTGCTGGAAGGAAAATACCTTGTAATAGAATTTACATTCTCATCATCAGTTTGCTCTGTATCTGGTATACTTGTTGAAGTTCATTACTTTCCTCATTTTCCTTCCTTCTAGAAGTCCTATCCACAGCATCTTTACTCAATCACATGCTTCCTTGGCTTTTAGGCCTATCTTGCCAGCTTGGCCTTTTCACTTTGACTCGGCCAAAACAGAAGGAGAGGCAGTTTGTTGAAGATCACAGCTAAATCTATTTTGTACCAACACTCTCAGTCTTATCAGCAGGTTTCTGACCTTGCCCATGAAGAATCCACAGTTTGCCAAGGTTTGCATTATTTCAGGACTCTTCACTTCGGTAGAGAAAACAACATTTGCAGTTCACGCTCTGGCATTAAATAAGACAAAGGGGACAGTAAAATGGCAGAAGAAATGGGCAATTTTACACAATTATATTTAACACATGGGACAATTTACCCTCTTGACAGAACCTAATGCCCCGTAGAAATGTAGTTAGTGATTTTTAAAATACATTTAATACTTATACCATAGCATATCAGTCTAAATGCATTCCTGCTGGCAAAGTTCAATAAATTGGCCAGTTGCCAGTGGCATAGACAAATGCCTTTACCTGAGGCAATGAAGCTAAAGAGGCTTTCTGCGGTCTTTACAGGTATTATATCTTCCACCGCCCCACCACCAACTCAAGTTTGTTTACTTTAGCTTGAGTGGATTAAAAATAAAATTACAGGAACATCTAGTCTTTGTTGTATTGTGCCACATTTCACTTTTTCTGTCTAAAAGAATTGTACACTTTTATTCTCTTGGAGCTCTCAGGAAGAATAGCAATATTTATGAGACAATTTGGCTGACAGCACCAGACAAACTGCTTGCGAGCAAGCTAAAAAAAAAAAATCACCTGGTGTTACACTACTTAAATAATTCAGTTGACATAATATGAAATATTATTAATATGTTGAGACATTAGGTTCACACGATAATGAGCTAGGTATTAACACAATTGCTACATTACATACAAAAAAAAGAATTAAATATTTTCATACGTCACCGTGAGATAAGTGTAAAAACCTTAACTTTTCAGTATCTGTTTCTGCTGAGAGCTCATCATTTATCTGTATAACCAATCATTTTCAACTTCACTTGAAACACTACAAAATTACTCTGTAGTATTTTTATATTTAGAGGTCATGTCCTCATATTTTGCAAAATACTTCTGGTCCCTCCTCTTGATACACAATGGGGCTCACAGTGCTCTGTGTTAATCACAGACTCACTCCAGCAGTGTATTCAGTTATACTCTGAGCTGATTTTCAATGAGAAACTCTTTTGTAATAAAGCTTCTGCATTGCCATAAGTAGGAAAGACTGAACTCTGCTTAACCCTCTTTCTCTTAACAAGATGCTAAGCCGTTAGCTTGAAAATGTCTTAAATTTAGTTTCCTTCTAAAGAGTGTACTTCCTTCTACTTATCTCCAATTTCACCTCAGAATTCTTTACAAAATACTAAGCAAAAGTCCTTGTAAATATGGATTTTCTCAAGAATCTTCTGGCATTTCTGAAAAGAAATACTCAAATATTAAGGTCATACAAGTGTAAAGAGCTGTTTATCTGTGGGACAGATCAATGGTATATTTTTTCCTGTCTTGGATATGATTTTGTAATCCTTAAACCAGAAGAGTTTTGAATACTTAAGAATCAACTGAATTTTCCCCAGCCTCTCACAAAGTACCAATTTTTTTGGCACTAAGAATAACTAAGACAAGCACTGAGAATACTACAAGTAAATTTAAAGATTACTTTGGCTTTAATGTGCATTTCATATTTGCCTGTGAGAAAACTATGAACTGTTATTGAATTTCATTGCATTGCACTGGGCTAAATATCATCTTTGAAAATAATTTTTCAAATCAATTTAAAGATGACATATTTCTGCATGAGTCAGAGCTGTCACTTGGTGTAGAAAGTTCAAAAAACATTTGTAACATCTTTCATTGAAAGTGCATCTGTGTTAATAGATTTCAGAACAGCAACTCACTGTCTAATTGCATTTTAGCAGTAAAAGAGATTGTTTAGTCAAAAGTATAGATTTTTTTCTACACTGATAGTTCTTGTAGTCCAAAGGAAAACATGGTGTCAGAAGTTAATAAATGCAAATAACAGTATTTCATCTTTTCCAGATATCAACACATCAACTTCTCTAAGTTTCAAAAATAAAAAACAGTTTTAAAGGAAAAATCATCTCTACGACACCTAAAATATATTGAATAAATTAATCAAATTATTAATTCATTTGCAACACCTTCTCTCATTACTCCAGTGAAGTTTTAGTTATCGATCACGCACATTATCCTTCCTGGGTGAAAAAGGCACACACATGCGCAGAAAATTAGTATAGCACTATAGTTAAAAGAAAAATCAGGAAACAAATTATTCAGCAAAGGTATAATGAACCATGAAGACTGTGGCATGAGTAGAAGAACCTCAAAGCTACACAAAGAGTGGCAGTGTTGAAAATGATCCCATTATAATTATGAACTTTTCTTGTCTTCTAATGCTTGGGATAGACGACATCCCCGCGCAAAAGATTTGGTTTTGTTAGCTGAAAGTTTAGTGTTTCTGGAGTTAAATGTTTCTTGTCTATTCAAACTCAAAATAAAAAACCTCCCATGCCTGAGAGCTGTAGTTATGGTCAGATAAAAATAACATGGCCGTTGGAGCTACGCAGCCCAGTAATGTGGCAAGTTGATATTTTTATTACTTGCTGACGATTTGGTCAAGATGCAAACTGCCTTTGAAGTCACTCCACTGTAAAGAATGAATGGTATCATAACCAGGAGCAACTGGGAAGTTTCTACCGCTCTGTCTTTAGGGTTTTAAAAAAAAACAAAACAAGCAATAAGCATAAAATGCAGAAGCTGTGATTTTTTCTGATTTGTTGTTCTGTGAATTTACAAAGCTAATGGGAAGCAGGGTTTGGATCAGAAGACTAAATAGAGGTCAGACAGTTATAATTGCTTTAAGCTAGGTTTAGCCTGCAACTTATCCAGCTATGTAAATGGCAACTTAATTTACTGGTAGTACCATCTGCAAGCCTCAGCGAGTTCTAGTTGTTATCCAAGTCTAGGAATTATTCTTTTTTTTTTAAATTATTATTATTAGTAAAATTACCCACTAGATTTTCCTGACTTCTGCTCATTACATTTTGAGATCAAAATGCTATTTGTGTTTACTGTTTTGTAAATGAATGTGCTAATCTCCAAACCGCTGCAGCAAAGGTAGCCAGCTTCATTAAGGTGCAGGCATAGTTTGCTAAAAGTCAGCAGAGGTACACTGACTACCTCGTTAGGTAAGTAACTTTTAAAATAATCTGTTTAAAACAGCTTGTCAAAAGCCTTTTAGAATTTCATCTGCTATAGTGTTTTAATATTTATAGGTTGTTTACACAGCAATATCAAGATGCATTTGTGCTAATCTGCTGCAAAAGGAAATAATTCTGATGTCAAACACACAAGCAGACGATAATTTATCAATTATTCAAAGAGGAATTGAAAAAGAATGTTTAGCTCCACAACAACAAGGGGTTGTGTCAGCCTAAGGACATACCTATTTTTGTGAAACACCCTATTTATGATGTAACAAAAAACACCTTTAAAAATAAGATTGCTACTGTTACAACGTTTAAATACAATGCACACAGTATTAAAATATAAGTAGCTTGGCTTTTTTCTGTCTGGCAAAGAACAAAACAAGTGGTAAAAATAATATATTCACTCCCCCTAACATATAAAAGTATGTAGAGGTGAATGACACTGTTCACTGCTGAAAGCCTGAACATCTATGTAGTCATTGCTCACTTGTGTAACATTTAATAATTACAAAGCTAATATCCTTCAACATTTACTTCATATTTGCATTTCCATGACTAATAAAATTCGTTTCTTTGCAGACATCTGGAGCATCTCAGGAAAAATAACAAGGAGAAAAATCTTGACAGCTCAGAATATTTCATGGAAGTGACTAACAACATTAACACAGCAAAAAGGGAATTCAGAAACTGGAAAACAAGTGTCTGAAAGTCACTTCCTTTTGTCTCTTTGGCAGTACCTTTCTTCATGAATGCTCCTGATTAAGACAACATTCACAATTCTGTGGACATTTTATAATAAAATCAACCTTACTATAAGTTTGGAGGATTAAACTTTTCATTTATTTCCCCTTTTAAAGAGATGTCATGGTTTAACCCCAGACAGGAACTAAGTACCACGCAGTCATCTGCTCACTCCTCCTACCTCCTAGTGGGACAGGGAGGAGAACCGGAAAAAAAATTAGAATTCATGGGTAGAGATAAGAATAGTTTAATAACTACAATAAATAAACAAACAAAATCATAACCCGGCTTCCCTAAAGCAACATGGACTAGTTTTGCAATAAAAATTATGTCACAAATCAAGAAGCCTCAGCACTCCAAAATGGTGGGAAACAGCTCCTGTGATGTGAGAGCATCTCAAGAAGTACGGATTTTAATTTGTTCTCAAAACCAGAGAGACATTCTTGTTATTTTTTTTAAAAACTTTTGTGGATTGCAAAGGAAGATCTAAGAAGGCAGAAGGGAAAAGGGTAAAGTGGGTTTATCTGATGTTCAAATTCATAAATATAGGAAATCCTCAGGTGAAGACATCTATATGAAGCCTGGTTTTGCTGATCTTTCACGGTAAACCTGGCTGCAGAAGCTTGTGCTGACTTTTCTCTTCCTGTCTCTATATCCACCCTATGTTCCCAGTCTCTTAGTTGTACTAAGAGAACTGTCTGGGGGATTGCAGTATTTATGGGATTAGTGAGCTGAGCTGGGTTAAAAAAAAAAATCTACAAAAGTAAAAGCTGCTCTGTAGTATAAGGAGGGAAGTGTCTGTGTCCAATTTGGTGATGGCAGCTAATACCAGAGTACCATGATATGGGACAGAGAGTACTCAGGGTGCAGGAGATAAGCACATGCATGCTGCACTTAAGCAATACTCCTACCGGATTACACCTACCAGATAGTCTGGATGAGAGCCCTGCCTCCTGTAAACAGCATCAGTGTGAATTTTACACATTGCTCAACGGATAGTAAAGAGAACAGTCTCTGGAAGGAGGAGCAGAGCCTCAGCCTTGCTCTGCCTCTGGACATCCTTCGGCCACGGGTGACAGATGGCACCAGACCTGCAGGCTGAGCAGCACAGAGAGCTCCTGTCTCTCATGTCAGGGTGACTCTTCCTACCTATAGGCTATTAAGCTAAAGTACCCTCTTGCCATTTCCTATTAGAGGAAGGAGAAGTAGGTACTTAATTCAAGGAGATTTAATTACCCTCTGGAGATGTCTGTATTCTTTACATAGTTAATGGGATAGAAGTAAGTGCCTAAGTTAGGAGGACTGGTTCACTTTCTTGAAATCTTAAAGACATTTTCTTCTATCCATTGACTATGTAGGGAGCCTGTGTGGAGATGACCTTGCCATCTCAGGGACAAAAATCTTAACATTTCTGTGAGACTGCTTAATTAAAATTACATTGAATTCCCACATTTTTACCAAAAAAGAAGCAGTTACCAAAAGAGAAGTCTAGTACCTTGGCAAACAAATACTAGAAGAACTTCTAAAACTCCTTTGACAATGTTAAATCAGTTGAATTATGTGAGAAGCCGCAGCATGTTGACATGCCGTAGAAGTTTTTCATCCTTTTATTACCTGACAAAATTACCTTAGGAAATGAAAACAATGCACAATGAAAACAATATTTTCTTCTAGGCAGGTAACAGATTCTTCCCTAGAGAAAACTGCCTTAAGTTTGAGTGATCATTCACTGGCAGACTTAATAAACATTTTTGAAATCTAGACATATACCATTTTACTCTGCTTTTTTATTAAGACTCCTTGCCTGTATAAACAGGAAACCTATGAAACACACAAATAAACCAACTCTACACAGATTAGTTACACATATTCAAGTCTACCACTGAACAATTTGATTTAAAGAAAAAAAAAAAAAAATCCCTTTATCCTGTTATTTAAGTAGTCAGTGTTTTATTGACGCAATGAGCTACAAAAACGCTTTTTACTGATCTTCTACGTGGTTTCAATGCGTCACACTGGAAGACTAGTAGAATATCTATCAGTAATTCAAAATGGAAATAAAGCTTGTCTTGCAACATTTGAAAAGTAGCCTCATGAATAAAACCGGAATTTATCACGTTACAGACCTACACTGTGTATCTGCATTGACCTTACATCATCTTTCTGCTAATATAGCTAAAAGTAAGTATAAGGATTAACAGGCATCAAGTTCTTCCTTGGTTGCATTTTATGTTGTATTTTATGATACTGAACCATTAAGCGGTCACAGGTGAGATGAACAGGCATTCTTTAACTAGCTGGTTCCCTCCTTTCCAGAAGTGTTTTATGATTTCCTCATTCTCTATATCTAAAAATTAGTCACTACTTTTCCTATTACAGGAGATCTCATATCAAAATAGAACTTAGGATCCCAGTATGTACCCTTTAGTCATAAAGCACTCTCCTGACAGGCTACCCAGGCATAACTGATAATTGGCTCATAAAAAAAACAGGAAAATTGGGGAATAAAGAACTGATTACCTGCCTCAAATATAAAAATGTACAGTCATTTTAATATCTATCAAATATCTGTGGTTAATAACTTCTGAGGCATTACTCCATATAAAAAAGGATTGCAGGTTTGATTTCAGAAAGAAATGGAGCAACGAAAAATGTTTTGTACTTTTTTTTATAGATTATTTTTTTTCTTCTTAACATTTAACACCTATTAAAATGTATTCTCTCTGTACATATTTGTACGTATATGTACACAAACATACAACGCATATTTAACATTAAAGCAGTTTACTCTTTTTTTTCCCCCCCTAGTCTTAGTGATAGGGTTTAATACTACAATCTCATACTATTCCTTCTCCAGGGTGAAATAACCCTGATGAAACTCAGGTTTCTAGGAAGAACACTGCATCTTTGGGACCTTTGTTTCTCTTATGAGCAAAGTTTAAAGTTATTTGCATTGAAGAATCAGGACAAATCCAGAAAAGCAAAAAAGCCCTCATGTTTTAGGCAGCTACATTCCCCAACATATCTATTTTTAGCCACTCTTCATCAGCAAGTTCCTAAATTAACTCAAGAAAACTATTTAAAATTACGTATTTTCATAAATGAACAATACATTTTATAGGAATCCTACCTTGAAATAGTGTCAGAAAAGGTGGAACATCAGGAAATTGCAAAGAAGTCAATGGAAGCCGTGCTTTATGTTACTTTCTAAGTCAGTCAGAGTCATTTAAGACCAAGGTTGTCTCAAGTGACTTCATAAATCTAGGAAAAAAAAATTTCCTTTGTTCCACTGCACTACAGTTCCTGATTGGTACAATTAGTAAAATAACTTTTTTCCAGCTTTTAAAATGGTTCTAAAATAAATCTGAATTAAAAAAAAAAAAAAAAGGGCAGAAAAAAAATCTCCAATATGGTCGTTATAAACAGTTCAAAAAGGTAAAAATCCCCAAAGGAAATTAATAATTCTTCAGTACAGTAAGTCACAGAGTACTGTGCACTGGGAAATAAATATGAAACAAGTTGCAGCATTCTCAGCTTTTTTTGACTTCATGACCTCAGTGATAGTCTCTGAAATGAGTTTTGTATGCAATTACCTCATTTTCTGAAATAAACAAAGCGGTGAAAAAAAACCCACAATCCTCAAAACAATGCTGCAGTCATGTTGATGTCCACAGAGGCACAGCAATCATTTCAGACTTTTCAGACTTTCCCCACCGATGCCTGCTATTTAACTACAGGAGGGACTTCTAGGAGCTAAGAAACCTGCCACAGAGTTTCAGAACACGTTTTGCTAGCAAAGAAATGGCACTTCCAAAGATTTGGAGCTCATTTGCTCTGCAGCACATTCCGCCTGGCGGTCATTTGTTGTTTTGCCTATTTCCCCATCAGCTGAGCTTCTTGGTCCCAGCCTTTTGAACTGTCTCGAATTCCTGTCTTCTCCTCTAGCTTTCTGCCTCTTCCTCGGAGTCCGTTCTCTTCCCCAGACGGGTATCAGCTGTGTGCTACAAGAACGCACGGGATGTCTACGGGACTTTATGAAGCAAGACAACCAAATGGAGAAAGTGCTTTCGACACATTAGCCTGCTAATAATGTATTCCCTGAGGTGTTTTATGGCTTTTTGAGTGCATTTCAATTTCTTTTAATTCTTTTTCTTTTCTTCTTTTTTTTTTTTTAATTGGTTGTGGAAGAAAGGTAAAACTTTTGATGTGACCACCTCTAAGAAATATATCTTTTAAAGTGAGTTAAGAGGAAGGGATGTGAAAAGAAGCTAACCTTGCTTTAAAATACAAATAATGAGAGTCATGTTTGCTGGGGTTTTTTTTAAGACAGCAAAGAGGCAGGATACAAAATGAAGAGTATTATTGCCTTGCCTCCCAGTTCCCAGTTGCTGTTTTATGATTCAACAGCCACTTTTGACATACTCTTGCTTAAAATAAACCCATTGTGGAATATTGAACAGTTTACTGCACAACAAAAACTAGGTTAAAGTAGCTGGAAGTCTCCAACCGCTACTGAAAGGGCAGCTTGGCATTTTGGCAGGAAAGGGCAACTTATAATGAGTATTTTCTTTTTCCATGTCCTACCTTTCTGCAAAAACCCAAGTGGCTTACCTGTGCTCCCAGTGAGACGGCTCCTACTTACTTTATTCTTGTCATTGTTTCTTTGTCACTTTAAATCAATGAAGAGATTTTTTTTTTTTCCTTAATTACAGGTTCCTAGTTACCTTTCAACAGGGTGTGATGTTGACAGCAAGTAAGACATCCCTCCAAAGTGTCTCATAATTAAACAGATTATAGTCTTTATTACAGCATGACAACTTAAGCCCTTAATAATAACGGAATGAAGGAAGAAAAAGAGTCTCAGAGCTTCAAATAAATCCTACGTAGATTAAAGAACATATTGAATATTCTGATGTTTTCCTTTTACTTGAATACTAGTGCAAGGCCACAATTTAATTTGACTCCATATTGAAGTGGTTGAACCAGATAAAGTGCAGGGATCCTTTGCTGTGTGACAGTATCATAGATACAATGGCAAAGATATTCTCTCCACAGTAATGTGGCTTTCTTTTTTAAGGCTTACATTTAAGAGTTAAACCGTGGTTCTGTTTGAAGAACAGTTAAAAATAAGGAATTTTGGTTTTATTGTCTCTAAGGACACGATTTCTCTTAAATTGTATTTTAGAGCTGTATAGTGGTAATTTGTAGTAATATAGATGGCAATATTTGTATTAGATACTATTGACTGCTGCAAGACTTATGATAACTATGTACAGCAAAACTGGAAAGATATTATCCAAAATAGCATTAACAGATTTAACATTTTGCAGAAGTTTGTACAGAAAGGCAATCTTATTGCATTTGAAAAGCTATCATGGCTAACTGAAGTTTACAATGTATATTCCAAATCATGACTGCAAGATTGCTTATCTTACTGATAAGTTCTGTCACCATAATCAGAACGTATCATAACAAATGCGTTAACTACGAAGACAGAAGTTTCTTGCTACAAATTTCCCAGATAAGGTGACTATACTGGAAAAATATTTCTCAAAGAAATACTCATTTCTTGCACTATTTCCCAACCTGCCACATGCAGACACTGTCCTCTAAACTCAGGTATGTTTTTCAAGTGCAATATTAAGTCACATTTCTATAATGAAGTAGATCTGTCAGCATGTTGGCTTTTTTTTTAATCTCTTCTGTATATAGAATATAACGTTCTATATCTCCGCATTAAAGCTGTAACTATCTCATTGCACAATAAAGCAAGTTTCATCTTACACTGTACCATGATTGATAGTTTAACCACCGCATGCAAAACGTGTTTGCCTGCAGACACCATCTTCCAGCCTCCATTACACACATTCAGTTAGCAACATTGCCTTGCAAAGATGACTATGTCAAGACATTTTGGTTTTGTTTCTAACTCCTGCTTTTTGGTTATTTGCTTGTTCTTTGGCAGGTACTGGCTACAAAGACAATTCTGCAGTTGAGTCACACTACCTTTGTGTCAAATGTGGACATAAATGTAATTGAACCATGGATTCAAACATGAGGTCTTGGAGCCAAAGACTCACATTTTACAACTGTGAGATACATATGGGAACACAGGGAGAGAAAGTCATGTTCTTCCCACACACATTTGCAGGTTTTTTTTCAGCCAGCTTGTGCATGAAAAACTAAAATAATTTGGATTTTCTGGTTGAGACTAGTATGCTTTTTGTCAAAATATCCAGGCATTGCGTTGGCAGATTTATACAGAGAAACCCTCTCTGGTCCCTCAAAGACACCAGTGACAGGATATATCTATCTCCTTAGATATTGAAGTCTGAACTCACCACCCTAGGGTCCCTTATGAGTCAATGGAAAGAAATGTCCTACGGAATTAAACTCATCACAAAATAGTTGTCAAAAGTAAATCATAAGGATCGTTCCTCAGACATGCTGCTTTAAGATATCTAAAGTTAGGCAAGATAAATCCTACCCAAATCTACAAAGTCCAGACTTGACACACTATTAAAGGAAACCCTTTCAGAACCTCTAGATTGAAATAAGAAGTTAACTGAAACCAGATACCAGTCAATTTGTACAGAACTTCAAGTAAAGTCCTATACTCTCTTTGCTTCTTTGCTACTGGGTGTCACAGTAAAGGAGAATGACTGTGAGTAAATGCCTCTCAGAGGAAAAATGCCAACGTCAACAGTATGTGTACGTCAATAACCATCTTGTAAAGAAAGAAAATATAGGGACCTCTAATCANCTAATCACATCTAATCATTGCTCCAAGCAGCACTTTGGTCCCCCCCCCCCCGCCCCTTCCTGTGTTTCTAATGTTTCTTATATCCACCTATCACATATGCTGTCAAATAGCTAATTCCTTCTGGCAGCTGACAATTTAAAAGCAAAGTATATCACAGGAAAGAGAGTCTCATTGGTTTCCATAAATTCATATGGGCTATGAACAATTAGGACAGTTTTAAGAGCAGATTGATGGATAACTGTCACAATTCCTAACTCTCACAGTTACTTTACAGGATGTCTTTGGGATAAAGTAAATACAAACATTGCCATAATAGTTGTATCATTTGCTTTTGCCATCTTATAAATCAGATGCGTTGTTTCTGTATTTTATGGAAACTAGTGTAGAATTATAAATCATACTCATTTTCAAAACACTGACAATATAGAACAACAGTGCACCACCAAAATTCAAGTTACGTTAGGCAATCAGAATTACAGTCTCATCAGAGCTACAAAAAGCATTACCAGATAAAATTTAGGTGCATCCTGCTATTGTTATAAGTAAACAAATACACTACTTTAGGTAATAAGAATAGTCTGAACTAAAGGTGGCAAGAGAAAATATCAGCAACCTCATTTGTCAGGATGCCTAGTGAGACAAGAAAGGTTCTATACGGCAACCGCATTGTAAGGATGAATAAATAGCCATAAAGTTGGCTTATACTGTGTGGAAGCTTGCAGATGGTGGATGAATTCATGTCTGTCACCTTTTTATAATACAATAACTTTTAGATATTGCTGCCAGATGGAACATAGTTTTGCTTCTGGAATATAAATCTCCAAGAAATACAACGTCCTTCAATGTTTTCCTTGTATTTGAAACACAAGCAAATTCCGAGGTAGCTCTGAGAGGCTAAAGGTGGTTTAAGGAAAACTGAGAATACAAAGTTAATGTTCAAAGACTCCCTTGCTATTAACTCAATTCAACATAATGGAGTTACCTATGAGTTCTGAATTTTTTGAGGAAAACCAGGACAGGTATCATAGGGAAAAAACTGCATGTCATCTATCAAATGCAATATACATCCTAGGCAAGTCCAGGAGAACTTTCAACTGAACTTGCTAGTAGTTTGGCAAAACTCTTGCATAACATCTATTCTTGCTTCAGGAAAAAGTGCTACCTATCCGACAGGATCAGATCATAAAAGTACAGTGCATGAAGCATAAATGTATTTAAACTTTGCTGCTAATAAACACCTGTATCTATATCACAGAAGCACCTTACTGTTCTCCTTCTGCTAAATGATACCTAACCAGACCTAATATCTATTTCAGATCTAATCATATCAGTCTTTATACTGATGTGCCTTCTCAAACTATCGAGGAAGTAGAGTTTTTTCGCTTTTGTAAGTGCTTTCCCATTATATTGGGCTTTCTTCTGTGTGTCTGGTCTTTGTTTCTAATGCTAGCTGGTAATGCTAAGAAGCAAATAACTCTGATAGCGATGAAGTGAACTCTGTGACTGTAGGGGAGAATATTTTCCCATTCAATGATTTCTCACAAAGTCCGATTTGATGACAAACTTGAGCTGACTTCTCTCAGACAGCCTCAAGCTCTGTTTATATGCAGATAATTCTGTGTGTGAACCCATTAGGCTTTTATGACAGTTACAATCAAATATGATTGGGAAACCTTCTGGCTTACTTGGATCCATACTTACATTGTGCTTTGTGAGGTTGGAAATGTTACTTGCTATTGCTTGTAGCCAGTCAATACAGTCTTCAGCAGAGAGACATTGAATTATTCCACTGCAAACCCCATCCACAGCAATTACTTGGAACGCATTTTGCCTATAGACATGTCAGAACAGATCAGGTCAGAAGAAAATTTCATCTGTTCTAGCATATCATCTTAACAATACTTGTAGAAATGCTTTTCTTTCAACTACATCAAAGGTCAGTCACTGAACACTGATAAATTGCTGGTTTTCTTGTTTTATAAATACCTGACATATTAAAAAGATCATGCTAAAAGGTCAACTCAGACTATATTAAGCTTCCATACAGCTATAAAAAATATTCCATAGACTAGCTCCACGGAACCTTGACCAACGCTGTGTGACTTCAGAAGGTAAACAAGTGAAATAACTGATGCATACCAAAGAGTTAATACTTTAATACTGGGAAGTATGCACTGGACACTGTAGACAACCATTGGAGAAATTCGGTGGAGTACAGTACCTTTCCCCTCAACTTTTGTTTCATTTTTCTAATACATTGCTTAAATACAGTAAGATTCCTGTCTATATACCCCTTTTCAGCTGCTCTAGATTGTAGAATTTTGATCCAGCTCTAAGCTACTGATAGAAAAGCTGGAGAA
Source organism: Baryphthengus martii (assembly GCA_013396935.1). Taxonomy (NCBI): domain Eukaryota; kingdom Metazoa; phylum Chordata; class Aves; order Coraciiformes; family Momotidae; genus Baryphthengus; species Baryphthengus martii. The sequence goes on from VWZK01015964.1 coordinate 29,318, forward strand.
TTCAAAATTGGTCAGGTAGCACTAATGATTTTTTTCCAATAGCATTTTGGAATAAAGGATCATTAGCAGAATACGCTGGAATGTAAAGAGACATCCAAAGACAAGAGCAGTGGCCACTTGGGTGCATCTATCCCTGCCCCAATATGGGCACCTACACCATGATCTGTCATGCATTATAGACTGACTTTCCACAGTTGAGTGCTGAGCAACTATAGAACAAGAGAAAACTTTCAGAAGCTGAAGCAGCAGTAAATTTAATTTCTTCAGTAAATAGCCTTCTTGGATAACAGCCTTTGGAAGGCTCACAGGTCTCTGGCTTCAGAATCAAAAAAAACCTCAGTATGAATCCATACCCCAGAATAAGAGATGACTAAACGTACAGAGAAAATCAAGCTCCACTGCTGGCATTCTGCTACAAACACATCCATCAATGATCAATTCATGGTTCAAAATGAAGTGCATCATTCAGATTCCTTGAGGATGGCTCAGGGAAACCGATTGTTATTTTCAGTGTAACACTTTGAGTGTCATTGATGACAGTTTCTGATATCTCAAGACAGATATCCATTCTGCAAAATGCACTTTTTTTTGCCTCTTGAAATTACATTCTAGTTGTGTAGAATGTAGAGCTACTATCTACCCTAACCATAAAAGTCTTTGTTGTATCCATGACAAGTACAGGCTTTTCCTTCAGTCAGGCAAAGCATTGAAAATGGGTTAGAGCCATGCCTTTGCTTTGAGAGTCCCATCATGGGAACTAGATTCTACAGGAGGATAAGGCTTACATATCCTAACATTATCAGGCAGAGATCAGTGGTTTATCTAAAGCCATCAGTTAACTTGTTAGTTTATCTGCCTTTTCACCCAGGTAGTTACTTCTCCTTAAATCCAAATGTACAACTGAGAGCTACTTCTTTCAATGACTCATTTTCACAATAATTCCAGTAAAGGTTTTGAGGAAGGTCTGTTTAAAGCATCTTCAGGTAACGTAGCTAGCACTTGTTTACTGTATCCTTTATTTTAAATGGCTATAAATACAAACAAACTATTCCAGAATAAAATTCTAAATTAATCCTTACATAAAGGGCATAGCATTACGCTCTGAACAAATCTGTTGATTATCTGTTTCAGGAAAAATAGCATTATTTTCAGATCTACCCTTCTTCCTACTTAGCCTATTGTAAATCCAGGTAGGAATCCAAGGAACCTATTAATGTGTGACACTAATCCAAGGAACCTATTAATGTGTGACACTAACTTGCACAAGTAAAGAACACCCACTGTGCTCCAGATTCAATTTTGATGCACAATTTTCCCTTATGCTACAAAGACAGTGAATCTGATGCAGTCAGGGCATCAGACCGTTCCTAATGTTCCTAGGTATTTGATCTGGGCACATACAAAACCATTCATCCAGAATCTTCTTGCCCAAGTTATCAATAAGCACAGGCTATAAGATGCATGGCTACCTAATAAATCACTTCTGAATGTGGTCTGGGCAGTAGATATCCTTAGCCTTAGACTATTGTAAGTAAATTAGTCTACCAGCCAAAGTCCATACTACCACAAAAACCTGAAAAAGTAGGTATGAGATACGTGTTTTGTATTATATAGAACAAATAGTAGATTAATCATTTTATAATACAGCAGAAAAAAAAAAGTTAAGATCATATGACAAAAAGTGACCTGAAGGTTTTCACAGAATTTAACAAAAACCTCCTGCTTCAGTAGTGACGATATCACGTCCCCTTTCAGTTCAGCCAACAAGCCACTGTAGCTGTTGGTTCACACCTTGACTCCCTGGGCCAGCCAGTGCTGCTCAACAAAACAAGCGTCATGCAGCCAAGTAAATATGGTTTTGCTCTTATCAGCCAAAAGCTGCAGGCAGGTTTTAGCTTCACAATTATCTAGTGGTGAAACAACTATTGTCTAACCTGCTTTAATTTCGGCTCTGTGAACGGGAAAAGGGCTGGCAGAACTAGCCCTTAGGATTAACTGAAGCCGTGGGAGCCTTCTGAGAACTTTTCAAATGTTTGCCGAGAACCAGTGAGAAGGAAACAGGCTATGATATGAAACAATAAAATTCACCCCACACAAACCCCAAACTGAGTTTGAAGAACACTCCTCTTCCCCATCCCAGGGGGCAGATGGTTTCAGTTGACTGTGGTACCCATAGAAACACTGGAAGGGTGACCATAACAACAGTGAAAAGATACTGGGGAGGTTCTTTTGCAGAACAGTCTTTCCAGAAATATTAATGAAGGTTTTCTGTATTAATTAGGTAATTTTACATGTGTGTGAACTGAGGAACAGGAAATTTTTAACTGCTAATGCCTGATGAATCATCAGGGTATAGCACAGCACACTATTCTTCCCAGACTCACAGGTCTAAGCTGGCAGGCGAGAAGGCTACACAGGAAAGGGGGAGTTTATTTCAATCAGTAAGGCCTCATAGCCTCACAAATGCTATGTCCTTTATGCTTATTTTAAGAGTTAATGCTTCTGATGGGTTAGGAGAGTGATAGAAAAACATGCTCTATAATTGTAGACAGTTGTGCTCCAGTTAATGACTTGCATGCTGGAACTCCCAGAATTTTTTGGTATTGGAACATTAGTATTCTTATATATACAAATAATAAATTAATCCACACAATACCTCGGTATTTAAACCTTTGAACAAGTATCATCTTATTTTTGGATCTTTATTTTAGGACTTGGATTTAGTAGCTACTTTCTTTTATATTTAAATGCATAATGCTCAAAAACCAGTAACCATTTCAGAATACTCTTGTCTTCCTTTCTGTTTTTCTCTGATTTAGTAGGATAGTATAAAAGTAAACAATGACAAGTTGTAGATCTACGTGATACAATACATTTAAACCTGACTATGAGGTTTGGACAGCTTCACCATTGATTGGGAGGCAAAAAGGCAACCAAATTCAATGTTAATAAATGCATAGTAACATATATCGGAAAAAATAACCTTAGCTATATGTAAGCAACAAAGAATCTTACTGTAAATATAAACACTGGGGAAAGAAATGCAAGAGTTACTACAAACAGTTCTCTGAAAACCAACACCTTAGTGCTCAGGGACAGCCAAACAATTAGACAAGAGAGAAGAAAATGGAAAATATCATTATGTCTTAATATAAATCAAGAGGGATCCTCTGCAGTCCTGATCACCTTGCCTCATAGGAGATATACTAGAATTACAAAAGAAACAAGAAGAGTAACAAGGATAATCAGAGCTATGGAAAGGTTTCCCTGAAAGGAGATAACAGGTTCTTAAACTGGAAAACAGGACAGTCGTCTCAAATTACGAAAATGCAAGTCAAGAATGCTTAGTTAGCATTTCCCTTGACACAAGAGTCAGGATCCAGAGTCCACCTTCTTACCCCTCATGGGGGATAGGCTGCCTGTGCTTGAGGCCAGCTCTGACATGGTATGGCTGTGGAATGTGGGAGCAGGTTGCTGCCAAAGAGTTTGAGTGGGGGACCTGTCCGTCCCTTCACTCGGAAGCTGAGGCTCTTGCCCTTGGTCCTTATCTGAGTTTGGTTGCAGCTCTGTGCCTGGACATGTCTCCCACTTATTTGGGCCCAACCTGTGGGCTTACTTCCCAGCCTGACCTGAGTCCCTCCTCACCATGATGGATTCATCTGAAGACCACTCCCAGGCTTCTTCTGCTCCTGCACTGGGGCCAGTCAGATGGGGCCCTTGTGTGTGTGGACACTCATCCAGGCCCACTGCCACCCTCTGCTCTTGCCTTGCCTTCCCCATGAGGTAGCCAGCCCTTGCTGCTCCCAGACAAGAAGATTATTTCACCCCATGAAGTTATCAGGTGAGAGATTAAACAAAACCAAGAGGAAGCACATTTTAAAAACATAATTGCATTGCAGAACTCAAAGCCACAGTGCAATGCAAAAACCAAAGATATAATAAAAAGCAGCTTAGAAAGGATAGGAGCATTAGCAGCTCCTAAATATGACAACCTACATGCAATACCAAACTGAGAAACGTGCTGACCACCAGGTGTAAGGGGGAAGATCACACATCTTCCCCACATATCTGGTCCTGGCTGATACTGGAGCAGAATAAGGGTTGAGGTGGACCTAGATAGACTGTTATTAAAGCTCCTCTGACAGCTGCAGTAGAACTAATAAAGCCATTCCTGCAATCAGGCAACTGCATAAGTTTTGTATCTGTCAACCAAGAAGTCAAGTTCTAATTTTCTGAATTTATTTACCTGCACAAATCTGATCCTGGAAGGTACTGGGAAAACCGTGAATGAAGAAGTGGAATTAATCGGAGATCACACCACCTCTTCTCCCACCGAAGTCCTGGGGATGCTGGCCATGAGGAACATGATAATGTATCCTGAAAAAAATTAAAAGGTCATTCTCAGTTTTGGGCTTCATTATAAGTACTCAGCAGATTTGGAAAGAGAGTGATAGACTTCAAAGACTTTATATTTCATTTGGCATTGTGCTCCACTTCCCTCAATTCTATTGGCATCAGTTTTAGTTAGCACTGGGGAGATTCTGAACTTTTTCTCACAAATAAAACAAATCTATATAAACCTCAGCACCAATATGCTTAGAGGAAGTGTGAGGAGCAGTATTCTAAAAATCTAGAGAAAACAGATTGTGTCCTTTTTTTGAAACTACTAGTCATAAACAGAAGTGAATACTTACTAGGGATCACATTATCAACTACTAGTTTTCTACCTGTATCCTAAACATAGGTGACCTCTAAAATATTCAGTATACAACCATAATTCAGTTGCTTCCTGCGGTTCTGTACACATTTGCATACCTGTCTATTCTAATGATATCATCTCAAAACTTAGTAACTGTGAATGGGATTTAATATGTGATAAAAGCTGTTTAGTCAAGACCACGTGCTTAGGATGAATATTTTAATTTTATCTATTTACACAAGGCATTATTTATATCAAAATTGAACTTTATCATAACTTCGATCACATTTACAAAAAATGACTATTTCAAAATCTAATTTCAAATATTATATTTCAAAATCTAATTTCAAATATTATATTTCAAATATTTCTAATCTAATTCAAAGTCTAATTTCACTAGTATTTTTATAGATTGCAGATTTGAACGGGAAATGTTTATAAAAAGTGAAATGATAAACATTTATTTTTAAAAATCCAACATCTCTTTCTTTCTTTATAAAATACTTTACAAAACAGTGCTAGTGATGATGCTATTTTTCTGAAGAAGAATGATTCTCCCTGAAATGTATGTAGTACTTTTAGTACACCAGTAAAATTGTACCTGAGGATCCTGCATCATTTACAGTTTTAATATCAGGCTTCATAATTTTTCTTGCCTTTCTCTTCTATAAAATAAATATTACAAAAAATAAGCACACCTTGTATTTTTCTCGAGTGTGGTTTTTGTGTAAGATCTATGGAATTATACAGCTTTGCTAACGAACTTTACTTCTACATATATGCTCATATATCTTTTATGTATATAGAATAAAAGATCACTATGAACACCAATTGAACGGAATAACAGGCTTTTCATAAGTAGATTCACTTACTTAAAACACTGAATCTCTGGAGAAACATTCCATAGATTCAAACCAAATGAATAAATGATTAGCTAGGAAGACTAAGCTAGGATGTTGTTTTGAACATTGTCTTGAATTTTTAACATTTTCTGCCTGCTTTCAGGAACCTTTTGTTCAACTGTGACTGAACTTGAGGAAAAAGCTAAAATGTGAGAAAAAGTTTAGAGGCAAACTGTAGGCCTTGATCTGGCTGCAACACAAATGTTAACCCTACCCTTAGCCTGAGTAACTGTCACTTATTTTAAAATGACCAAAGTCAGTCCTATCTACTCCAAATTCTGAGTCAGAAGTCTCCTTCCTGTCAATCACCAGGACTATAAATTAAGAAACAGACTATGACCATAAGTCATAATGTATTCTAGAGAATATTCTGAGAAAAAGGAAGGACTATGACATAAGAGCTGTACATAATTTAGGAATTCACACAGAAGTCTCATTTGGTTTTATGAAACGTTCTATTCCCTTTACAAGAGGACATCTGAGATAAGAGCCACATCCTGGTCTTCAGCAGAAGAATTGAATTTAGGGTGTATTATAGATCACGATGCCTGATTGTATTATTTAAACTGAGAGAAAAAGAATTGCTTCAGTAAATTATTATCAGTTCATACAGAAACCGTAGCAAATTTAGATCAGTTTTGACACCTGCAGAAATAGCATTCACATATGGAAGCATAGTTTTTATCCTAAAAGCAAAGTCAGAAATGAAGTGGCTAGCAAAATAACTTTAGGATCTGCCTTTCTGCATGCATACATATATAGACTGTTGAGATAAGTCTGCTTCTAATATTTTTACACTAGTTTTATATATATACATATACACACACTTATTGTTCAACCTGCATTAACACACCAATTTTACTGGTATTGATTTTAAGTGGAAGACACTAGAATTAAAATGTTCTCACCTTGAAACTAGGCAAAAACACACACCTAAATCATCCTTTGCCAAAAGTTTAAGATAATAAATGAAATGATAATAATAAAAAAAAAATCTGAAAATATTTTCTACCTTTTCTTTAAATAGATATATTTTCATTTTAATAATTTCTATTCCTATACTGTGGAAATAATCTAGAAGAAAAAAACTTTCATAAAATCCCTATTGCCCAGAGAAAAATAGTAATCACATCTATCAAGGCACAATCTCAGCTGGTATAAATTCTCATAGTTTAATTTGCAGCCATATCTGGCAACTCTTTTTTCCCAACTATGGAACTATCTATCTCCAGTGTTAATTAGAGTTCCTCACATGTTGCTGTCCTTTATTAGTTATAAAATGTTTTCACTTAGCTATTATACTATTATTATTCTCCTGTGTAACTCCATCAGTGAAATGCAAGCTCTTACCGTGTTGTTGGGATGGTAGTTGAGATGCAAACCACTGTCACACAGGGGAGAAGATGTGCCACTGCTTTGGTCACTGGGGGCACCTAATACAAACAGGAACACAGAAAAAAAAAAAATCTTCATTGACCTATAATGCTGTAATTCAAATCCGTGTTTGTCTGTATGTATTCCGGTCCCCTCAGTAGTTTTGTCATAGCCAACATTTATTTACTTTCTCCATGCAGTCAGTATCTGTATTCTGGTTTGAGCACAGTGCCACCTTACCTGAGTGGAGGCTCAAGAATCCCTCCCCTGGTGCTTCGCTTGAAAAAGTGAATAATGTGTAAGGAAAAAATTCAAAACTTTTCACAAATTTGATGACAGAACTGCGTACCTCCTCACTTGAAGGAACTAGTCAGGTAATGCTTTTGTTGCTCTCAAAGGTTACAGTTCTAACTGGGCTTGTAACAGTTCAGGAAATTACTGTGCTACACCTCAAAAACAACATGCTAGGATTGATGTAACTGCATGTTTGTGTGTGTACTTTGTGGTAGCACAACCCTTCATAAAAGGGATGAATGGGATAAATTTTTCTTTAATAATGTGGTGTTCTGAATTTTTTTCTTGTCTCATAAAAATTTAATACCTAGGTGAAAGACAAAGATGGTATTTCAACAAATGATTGTATAAAATATTAATTCCTAATTTAGCTTATTTAATACCTAGTAAAAAAATCAAAGGCTAGAAGTATTGAAATTAATGTTTATTGTTTTCTCGCTCAAAATTTAAGCAATTCATTTTACCTTCTTATGAAGAAGAAGCAGAAGGAAAGCAGCAGTGACAAAAGGCACAGGCTGACATAAATATGCTTAGATATGCTGCAACTGTCTATAATTATGCACCCACACTTACAATTAAATATAATTAAAGGAAGGCAGCTGTCTCCGTATATCTCTCGTGGGGCTAGTTGAATAAAACTCTGTTGGACTTAAACAAAATACTAATCATCCCAGAGTAATTTATTTTTAGGTAGACAGACACCTCCACCAAAGCCTTTGAATTTTAAATGCTAAAGTTAAGCCCTCCAAATATACACACACAAGCTCATTTTCACATTTACAAGGCAAAACTCTTTCGGACTGAAATGTTATCTGATGCTGCCTGAAGAACTGCTTTTAAATACTCTGCATCAGGATGGGAGCTACTGCGAACTAATGTAATTCCACCGTTCTACCTGCAACTTTGCTGATTCACACCACCCAAATACCTGGTGATGTTTTTCAAGCAAAGATAGCAATTTTTTGCTTAAGGTGAATGTTACTACAAGACCTGGCAATGCCAGCAGCTCATATTCAGGCAGCAATGCTGACCAAAAAAGCTGCTGTCAACCACCCCCAATGCACAGTAGCTTTGGAAGCTGAAAGCATTCAAGAGCAGTGAATTGAGTTTTCTCTTGGCCAAGTAATAAGGGCTTACAAGCACAATCTTCATTCAGTGGCAGCTTGAGAAAAGCAGGTGCTCTCTTCAGAAAGGACACAGTTAGGGTCACTTCTTCCCCTGCGTTGCGAAGAACCTGAACCTGGAAGAGAAACACAGACAAGGATACCTTCAAATGTAAACAGCGCCACTCAGCTTTCACATACCACAACATAACTGCTTAGCAATTTATTGCAGTGACTTTTTTTTTCAAAAGGAAGCAAGATGTAAAGCTTGTTATATGTGTGTTTGTTGTGTTTCTAGTCACACATGGAGGTAACGGGGCGGGGAGGGGCACTGCCTTTGCACTGTGCTATTGCACAGCTTGCTCCCTGAAACTGTTCTGCTGCGCACCTCCTTCTTTCAGATCTGGCATCATCCACACTAACATGTGTATATATACATAAAAATAATTATTTTTCCCCTCCCTGAGACTATCTCATAAATCCCCAACCAAAACAATAGCAGTAGTTTCCACAGCTGTGCCATAATTCTATGAGTAAATCTTTCCAACAGCCAGAGTTAAATTTAGCCAAAGCGCTCCAGCATGGATGAGAGACCTAATCTTCCTTACAGACACAGAGGAAAAGTATTGAATTCAAACCTCAAGTCTCAGATAAGCACCAGCTTGGGTTTTGCCAAAGGGCAGCTTGCATTTTGGACATTGGAATGCATAAATCACCTATCTACCTGTGAATGCTTTTAGCCTTCCTGTAGTCTCCTATAATTGCTCCTGTGGCTCTTGCTAATGCCTTTAGCTTGTGTGGTAGGGCTGATAGACACGTCCTCAAGATACAGAGCAGAGAAAGGGCACCTCCCCAGAGCGGCACAAAGGAGGCACAAAAGCATCTAAGCAAATACGATACATTTAACAGAGGAGCAACAACATTTGAATCAGTTTATAACACGAGAGCCAGGAAGAATCAGGTCACACAACCCTTTCAGAGAACAATCATTTCCTGTTCTTCTGGTTCTCTAAGTTCAAAACTCTTCAAGGGGTTATTTAATTTGGGTTTATAAAGACAGAAGCCTGCACCATGCCTCTAAGTGAGTGACTGCAGTCACGCTGTGCAGAGAGCCCAGCTCGCTGGGAGCAGTGTTTGGAGAGCTGCTGTACACCGACGCATCAGACAAACTTTTTAAACCAGCGTGTATCTGTTGCCCTTCTGCTGTGTTTTCATGGTGGCTGGACACCATACAGGTAACCCCTCTGTCCTGCTGCTGCTCGTGAGAAAGCCTTGTAAATAATTTATGCAGGATTGCTATAGTTTCATCTTTGCCTATCAACGATCCTATCTTACACATTTAGTACCACAGATGTATATAACCATACGCAGGGACACTTTCACATGGAATCACTGCATTAAAGCAATTCTTCAAGAAAAAAAAAAAAGTCACCTTTGCCTTTAAACGCTATACTACAGAGGAGGAACAATATGATGACAGAAGAATTGGTTCAGTATCTGAAATCCACTCTGAAATTTTAGGCTCTTTATTGTTTAAAACAGCACAGTGGTTGTCAAGGCACAATTTGCAGTGTCATGTGTATTTATATGTATGTGAGCAAACAAACACACATACAGCACAACAAATTTCATCAATTTAAACTGCAGGCCAAACCCTTCATTTGTAACATGAGACTCTTCAATGAACACTTCTCAGTTTTATATCTTCTAATTCTTAAATAGTACTCATTTCATAGAAAGAAGATGACTTGCAATCTGCAAAACAATAGCTCAAGACTCTTAAGTCCTGAATTCTGTCAGAGAATCCTCAGCCTTCATAGACAATGCATCTTTCTCTTCTCTTATGTAGCAGTCACACAGTTCAGAACAGCCATAGGCAAAGCAGAACCTTACAGGCACATATTCTCTATTGAAGTTACTCTGCCTTTTAAAAATATATTTCTTTTTACTCAGGAATGGTACAAGAAATAAGTGGAGAAGTTACAGCACTACCAACTTTAACTTATAAATTCACCTTTTAAAATACCTGAGAATAAGCTGAGACACTCAAATTCTGCCCCTGAATCTTTCTTTTTTCCAAGAGTAAAACAAGGCACAAGTCTACATGATTTCATTTGATAATGTATTGTTCTGTAAAGGCTGTAAGTATTCTACTATGACCTCTTCCTCTAACCTCTCTCTCTCTTTCTCAGACATCTATCTCACAGGATGAAGAATTTAAAGTGGTACACATTTTAGTTGAAATCAGCAACACTTCTTCCACTGAAGTGTATTTTGGAGTGTATGAAGCATATAATCCAGGAAGTGACTACAGTTGGCATGTAGAATAAAGCCCCAAAAGAGATACAAGATTAAAAAAAAAAAACAAAAACAACCAAAAAAACCACCCCAACCTACCAGGTAATGATTACAACAGAGGAGATGAGTTATTGATTCCATTTTACTTTCTAGTCATTACCAAATTCATTCTGGGAAATAAGGATAGCTGAAGAAAATGGGATTTTTAATTAAAGTTATTGTCTTTTTGTAGCTTTCAGTTGAAAGCTTTAGTGTTATTTTTATATTTTTTTCGGTCTTCATTTTACATAAGAAATGAACCAGTCCTGAACTGTTGTAAATCGAGTATGCCTTATCAGATTAATTTACATTTTTGTCCCCATTCAACACATAAACCATGCCATACTGCCATTCCTCCACACAGAAAGGGAATGAGGTACAACAACAAACCTGCTCTTACTGAGGAATGTTTTTAGGGGTATAACAGAATGGCTCATGTTCATGAATGGAAAATCGATAACTCTCACAAAAAAAAAGAGAACATCCAAAAGTAATGGGACTAGTCGTTACGGGGAGTTATGTTTATCAAAAACAACAATAAACAAAACACTTGAAAACAGGTAGTCAAATGGTTTGTCTGGAAGAGAGAATACAGTATAAATTTCTAGAGTTTTACAAACATGAGTGGAATTCTACCAATAGTCAGAGGCATATGAATTATTTCTTCTCTCTTCCTCATTGCCCAACATCCGTTTAGCTCAAAAGTTTATAGAGCTGTTTCAGTACAATGAGGACTGTGTGACTGGAAAAACATTGCCTGATCAAGCTTGGAAAACACATTTTTGAAAAATGCATTTATCTCCACAAGTATATCCACGTGGACCTAAAGAACTGGGAGCATATTCCACTAACAAACCAGTAACGAGCTTTTATCACTGAAGCAAATTCATGAACGTACTGAAGAAACCAGCTGTCAATCATGATAGAATTTTTAGATAAAGAAACGGATAGATATCTGCTCAGCCATCCTGCTCTCTTACTTCGAAGAAAGCTCCCTCACATATATTGTATATACATTGCCAATATCTTGTCAATCAAGCACTATCATTGACAACATATGTGTTCATTATTTCTGCCAGTGATAGTTCTAGAAATATTTCAAGGTTACTTTCAAACATAAGAGCAAAGTAGAATATCTAAATTCTTTATGCCTCTTTTTCAGATTTACAGCATATTTTCTGATTTATAAAGAAACCATAGAGCTAGGTCGCATCAGAGGAACTCTGGATTTATTTTTCTGCCAGCACCATCACATATTGTATGCATGATAAAAATGACTGAAGGCTAAAAAGTTAGGGACTATTTTCTGCTTCCTGCGAACAATGAAACTCTCTTAAGAATTTGCAGTCATTTAGAAGACTTTCAGGATTTTTCTTATTTTCCAACGTCTATGTCTATACATTGATATAATTATAACCCTTAAATTCCTGACAGAGTTGTCCGCAAATCTGAAAAAAAAGTGAGCTTTGGTTTGGTGTCCCCCTTATTCAGCGGTAAGGTGAATTTTAAATAGCAAAATAGAGAACTGTGGTTAACTGAAGATTGAACAGTGGCATTAAAGTGGCGCCACATATTTTTCAGTACATTAAAAAAGCAACAGATCACTGGAAGAAATATTCTAATTTTATTCCATTTCCACTTCTTAGTCTACAGAATTGTGTCTGGACCTTCAAAAAATAAATTTTACTACACTAAAATTTAATGTACTAGGGTAAAATTTAATTGCTGATTGATCACTGATTTCCATCATGATCCCATCCCTCGTGAAAATATTCCAACATTGGATAGAACAGAACTAACATTTATCATCTTGTTAAAATTAGCTATTTATGTGATGAGTGACTAGTCCACAATTTGCTTTCTTTTAAAATACAAAATTTCTAGGAAATAGTGCTTCTGTAATAACTGTACAATCAAATTACCAAAGATAATGCTAGCTATAAATAGCAATTCTTATTAAATCCCGGAATAGATTTAGAGCTTCATCCTCACTGTGCATAAATGGTAAAAAAAAAACAAACCACAAAACTCAATATTAATGAAATGCAGCTGTACAAGTAAGAGGCATACAATTAAGAAGGCATTTCTAAATTTACAATAAAGTATTTAAAATATTTGCCCTAGTATCTTAAAATACATAAAATACAAGAAAGTGAAAAAGAAACATATTTTTTGGAAGAAATAATAATTTTGAATAAATATAGAAACATTATTTCAAAAATTTCAAACCAAAAATGCAGCATCTTCCTAAGATATTTTTTTTTTAATCATATGTGTAGAGTTTGGTGAGGGTGAAATAAATCCATCGAATATTTGCCTGAAAAAAAAATTTTAATCAGTTGTAGACCTAACATTTCCAAAGTCTAACAAAATTATATCTATCTCCACAACACAAACCATGGAAAAACTCTCTTGGGAAGAGATCTGTATGTCTTTGCATTTGACCTGACAATTTCTGATGCATCCCAAATTGCAGAAAATGCATGACTAGGCACCATTAAAAAGATTTGCTTATTCTCTGTACCATTGAAAGGTAATAATCTGTTTTATTTCCAGATGCTGTACTGACTATTCAAGAAGTATGTTTGTTGGTTTGGGTTTTTTTTTGGTAAATCTCTAGATTTTTAGTATTTCTGAGATTTTCTGCAAATGCTTAGATTTCAGGCATATGAATTCATCAAAGTACTATCAGTTTTTTATTGTTAACAATAAATAGTAGTAACAATGTGTTGATACAGGTGTTGTATGTATTAATTCATGAAAACCTGTTTAGTATTGCTGTTACTACTTGATTTATTTTTCTTTTTTTATTTCTCCTAGTGAGCAAGACGAGCCATTGATTTGCTGGTGCGCAGTGTCTAATGAAGTCATTCCTGCAACAGGAAGAAGCTGTGACACTGAAAACTCTTAACATCTCCTCATCAATGTTATGGCTATATATGAAATTGCTGCTGCTGTTTTGGAAATCATATATATATTTAATGTAGAATGAGTTGATGTGAAAAGAACTACAGAAACATCGCATAAAAAAGCTTGTTGATGGTTTTTAAAGTGTAAGTTTACTACTAGGGGGATGAATAATTAACTTCTACCGCAAACAGCCCTTTATATAAAGTTAGGATATTCATGAGCAATGTGAGACAGGCAAAAATAACAGTTGCGCTTGTCTGAACCAGTAGCTGTGTGAAATCATGAACTTAGAAGAGTCAGTGCGTCTGGAGCGACAGTGTCTATATTTCCATGAAATTACAGTAATGACTGCAAGAGAGTCATTTAAAGAAGTGAATTTTATGGTGATGTGCGATACTGCTGAATAAAATCTCTACATCATCATCATAATAATAATAGTCTGAATATTTAATAATGCCTACAATGATACTGCCTTCTAATTTTATAGATCCTTTTAAAGTCTCAGTTCAAGAAAACATTTGAGCATATGCTGAAGTCTCTCTCAATATATTCAGGAAAGCACTGAAGTGTGAAGTCCCCCTGAATTCAGTATTCTTTCCAGAATAAGACTGCAAATCCCCTCTTAAATTATTGGTGGGCAAAGACTTAAAATAGAAGATATATAGTCCCCAAGATCTGTGTTCTCCTGAACTGGAGTAAATTCCACTCTTCAGTATGCTTTAAAGGAGAATTCAGTTCTTTGATGAATACCTTGAAATATAAACTTCTGGGAGAAGGAAAAAAAAAAAAAATAAAAGGAGAAAGTACACCTTCCTATCCACTCTGCAGAGTTACACAATGCACTAGTATCCAGTCCATCAGCAGATACCACAACATGCATTTTGGCACAATCCCATAAAGCACCAAAGCTAGAAGGCTCAATGCATCTACAAAACTGCCTTGAATTATGTTCATTTAAAATATCAACCATTTTATTCCGTAAAAGCCATGTAGTTTGTATTTGCACTAAAACCACATCACTGTAAGGGGAGTTTTAATTTCTATGATCTAATATTTATTACAGTATTTGCCAACAAAAGAAGTTAATCAATAAATATAATGGTAAAAACTATCAAAGGCTGTTTTTTTTTTCCTTCAGGTAATTTCTCTTACTGATATACAGAGCACACTAGAACACCATTTTATGACAGCTGTTCCTACTCAGGCAGCACAACTCAAAGTATACTTCAGACCATCGTTTGACCCTGCCAAAGTTGTAGGGTTTAAATTTTTGCTATCTGATTCCAGAACCTGTGTCAGATATTTAGACACAAACCCAAACGGGCTGCACGCTATAACTAGGAGTTTCCTCAAAGGAGGCAAAAGGAAACGCACGGCAGAATGATGCACATGCCAAGGATGCAGGAAGATGTGCCCTTCTATTCGAAAGCCTCTTCTGCATATATCTTGCTACTGGCACTAAGTGCAGGGGGATGCAAGTAAGATGATACCCCACTGAGCCCACCACTAAGTAATTATTCTGACAAGTGGCAGAAAGAGGTTTATGGCTTCTCAAGACGACACAGGAATTGAATTGAGGCAGCGCTTTTAGTGACTGCTCCAGCTAACATAGGCACAATACAAAAGACCATTTCAAAGCAACACACAACGGAGATTCAGGGTTTGATGCTTTCTTACAAGTCCCATCAGACTGACCACTTAAAACTTCTCTTGATTCCAAGTGACAGCACTCGTTCAAGTTAGACTACCAGGTGGTTCCTCAGATGGACAATGCCACACCAGTCATCTCACAGCTGTATTCAGGATTCCTTCACTGATTCTTGCCCTCTTAGTTTTCACAGGCTCTTCGGCTTTAGACACAGAGGTATCAGGACATGCAACGTCAATACTCCTGTGTAAAGCATTAGTAGAAGACTAAGCGATTCACTTTTAAATTGAGATAGATTTCATCGTGTTTCAAGCCTACACGCAAAGTAGGCCATTTATAATAGCTGACATTAAGAGACATCTACAGCGTTTCCTTCACAGGAAATGACTAAAATAATCAGATGTAAGCAACATGAGAAAGTGTAATGAGGAGTTAGGAGAAAGATTAATTTCACAAATAATTTATTGGAAATATAATTAACTCATACAAAAGAGATTCCATCAGGCAACAGGGGACCAACTATAGGTCACAGAGGACACAGACTGCTGACAGTTCTTTCTTCAGTGCAGTTCCATGGTAAAAAGAGAATAATGTCACTTTATATATTTATAATCAAGTTGGGAAAAAAAAAAAAAAAAGTGGTTTTAAGCTTTTAAGTCTAACACTTGTGGAATGGAGTACTTACAAGTTTGTGTAAAAGATCTGATGTCAGCTTTCTTGAAATCTTTAAACTTTCTTATGCTCCATAGTCAACACTAAAATGTTTAATAATCTTTCAATCAGAATAAAAATAGACTACAATTATTGCTTAGTTGCATGTTTGTCTTTTCAAAAGTAATATAGGAGTGCCTCAGCAAAAGATACCAAGGCAATCACCTCAGGGAAAAAAAATAAATTATAAAAGCAAAAGCCTGAAGCATTTTCCTATTCTTCTTCCAGTAATCTTGCCATCATTAATAAGTAACATCCATGAAAAATACTGATATAAGTGCTTCATTTGCATTCTCAGGTCATGTACCCTGTCATCACCATTCATATTACATCATTAGAAAACCATTACTCCAATACAGAAGTTATGAAAAGCAAGGAATTAAAACTTGCTAAAAGTATAAGTTTATAAAGAATGGGAACACCATACCCTGGATTCCCTGACCATAGATCATAAGGGACACCACAGCTTTCTGAACAGAACCATTTCATATCACATTCTGAAAACCAAAAACCAGGAATTCCCTATACAGATTCCAGCTCTAATACATTATTTACCACAATCTATCAGTATATTCTTTGGCTTAACCCAGCTAAGCTTCAGACTGCTGATTTTAATGCAAATGTTGATTCTAATTCCAAACAATGGGACTGTGGTCCACAGAAGAAGTAAATACACAAAAAAACATTTATTAGCCATTCAGCTCTACGTGATATGCAGTTACTCATGCCAAGAAAGTATCTATGAAAACACACACACACAAAAAATAACCAAAGAACCAGAAGACTCCAACCCAAACTCTTTCCAAGTTTCATGAATTTTTTCAGTGTGTCTATATGCAGTGAGTACATCCCAGATTTCAGAACTGCCTATCTTTGTTTACACATTACCTACTCTGTGTATGGCTCTACTTCTCCAGGATTACTCAGCTACGCTAAACAATCTGTGTCCTTATACAGGCTTAAGAAGCCCTCTACTTTAAACTCTCACAGCTGTTCCACTTTTTCAATGTTATTATATATTCAGCTGCTGGGCATCTACTGCCTTTCCAAGCTAATTCATGAACACATATTTTTGTAATTATACACTAAATAAATTCCAAAACAATTGGCTAAGAGGAATGAGGCAAATCCCTTAATAATACTGAAAATGTTAGAAATGCCAATAGAACTGTTCCTAGTTAGATTGAAACTAAAGAGTATTTATAATACAATTTCTTTTTTTTTTAAATAACGTAACAGGAAATTTGAATTCTTTTGGAAAATACAAAATTTTAGGACAGTTTTCTAATTGCAAACTACAACTTTATGAGACCACCATGTATCTAGGAAAACTGTTCAACGCTAGCATCAGCCAAACATTATAAATCTATTCTGGTTTCAACTAGCTTATTAACAGGTATATTTCATCTTCTACCAATATTACACATTTTCATTACAATTCTATATATTTGGGTAAACCTCTCATTGGTAGGATAGTTCAGAAATTTACATAAGGACCAGATTTTGTTTGAGATTAATTTCATTGGCACTATCCAAATCAAACACTGACCAACGCTGCTTTGGGAGAAAGGTGTGATCCTCTTAATAAATAAAACAAAACTCCCATTGAAATGGAAGCAGCATTTACACCACTGCTATAGGAGAATCTACTGATTTCTACCCAGCTTTGCTGAAAGGTTGCACAGCATCCGTGTGCACTGGTGTGTACAGCCAGATGAACAGTAGAACGCCTCATCAGTTTACAGAGGATTTCTTAGTTAAGACACAAGGATTTTAGACTTCATAATTATCAGAAATCAACCATGACAGTAGGTTGTGCTGTGATTGTGGTGAGGTTTTTTTCCCATCCTACTATATGTTATGGAGAATATTCAAAAATGCTGTCTGCACCTGTAGAACATTAAGTAATCTCCACAGGCTTTGCACATTTACCTCTAAGGATCTATGACATAAAAAATATTTTTTTTTCTTTTAAGCAAAATCTAGGCCATATTGTAATACACATATAATATGTAGAAATTCCTCCTACTCATCCTATCTACAGAACGTCTTTGTGAAAACTATCTTTACTGCTCAAGTAAATAGTATCATTACTAAAATGATAACCCACTAAGGAGTTTAGTCTAATATAATATAAAGTTGTAAGAATAAGCCAGAACCATAATTTACTAATTCTCTGCAGGCTACCATAAAATTCTTGGTACCTCTATTTTCTGACAAGAATTTCAGACAGCAAAAAATGCATTAAAGAATCTTTAAATGAAAGCAGAGAAATTTAATACAAGACATTCTCTTGGATTAAAAG
This sequence comes from Baryphthengus martii, assembly GCA_013396935.1. Lineage (NCBI taxonomy): Eukaryota > Metazoa > Chordata > Aves > Coraciiformes > Momotidae > Baryphthengus > Baryphthengus martii. The sequence goes on from VWZK01015964.1 coordinate 47,601, forward strand.
AAAAAAAAAAAAAAAAGGAGGTCATTTAGGGTATAGTATACTATAACATACACCATACACATACAGATTCCACCACATATTTCCCTGACATATCTTTAAGCAAGTTTTTGATTGCCATCTGGTAATCTCCAAAAAGACAGGTTATACTGGAATGACACTTTCTGGTGATAAGAGCTGCCACAAAACATTCAGTGCTGGAAACAGGCCAGGATTTCAGTCATGAAATTACTAAAAAACTAACTGGGAAAACCAACACAACAGGTAATAACTTTCTTCGTAAAAGAGATGGATATTAAGATTTTGCTTGTGGCCTGCAGGTATACAGGGCATACAGTGCACGGTATTCCATCCACTGCTCTAGAAAAGACGTAGGGTACACGAGCTATCCCTAAGTGCATGATAATGCAACAGGTTGCAGCAGATAAACATAAGCTGAAGAAGTCCCATAAAATATGAGAGACTGAAGACACTGTTCACGTTACATGAGGAAAAATAAAATAACATCAGATATATTTTACAGATGAAATCAAATAGTTTCACATTTATCTGCAGGATTCATAGAGGACTCAGCTACAATTGGAATAAAGATCACTAGAAATCCTTTTACAAACACATACGTATCTTTGTTTTGCTAGAAAATATTGTGCTAAAACCAAAAAGCTTCAGATAGAAGTTTTTGCTTTTTCAACAATTTTTTTTTTTAAAAAAAACAAACAGTAAGAGTAAAATCAAAATGAAATTGAAAGTGGAAATGTTCTTTTTCTAGGGAGGTATAACAACTGGACAATAACTTGGAATTAAGGTCTCCAAATTTTGCAGGTAACATGCGCTTCTCAATAGGAGGAAACAACTCCAATCAAATTCCTCATTTTGAAGGATCTGGAGTTACCTCTTTTCACAGTTGATCATATTGCACTTTCTTTTTTTTTTTCTTTTTTTTTTT
>VWZK01015964.1:48574-73958 GCA_013396935.1 Baryphthengus martii
TTTTTTTATTATAGCAATGAACTTGAAGAGTCTGAGTTCTCTAGCTCTTATTATTGCCAAAATAATGAATTTACTTGCTTATCTATTAAATATACAAGAATCTCCTGCTCCTTCAGTCAAACTATTCCCACTTCAGATTTAACCAGAGTGAGTGCTCTCACAATTGAGTTCTATATGGAATTTCTAACACATTTACTAAACAAGAGTTGTTTTGATGAAGGCAATTTGTGAAAAGATCATTAATAATATTCAAAATACATGCACATTACTGAACTATATGATGTCAGCTACTGTTCCTGTTCCTGATGCTTGAAGAGTTAAAGACATCCAGTTGTCACAGAATTAAAATCCATTCTTAATTTTCTAAATCTTTTATGAACAGAGATAGGTCTAAGATTATTGAAAATATGGCTTGAATATTTTGTCTGGTGAAGCAGAGCCCCAGTTATGGGGGGAAAAAAAGAAAGATCAGTCCCAGAAAAAGAGTCTGTTCACACTAATTCCATTGCTAGGCTGGGGTCAAACACACAGCTTGTGGCAAATTTCACATTTACATATTCAACATAAAATTTGCTGTTGGCAAATATGACCTTAACATTTACTTTTCATGAATAGTCACACTAATCAAGCACCAGCATTTAAATGCTCATGAAAAATGAATACAAAATGATCTTAAAGAGTTTGAAAACAAATTTTAATTCTAAATTTGCATAAATATTAATGTACAACCCTACTCCTACTTGTTCAATTCTGAATGTTATCAACTTCACAATGACATAAATAATAATGCTTGGACAAATTTGTATTTGAAGTAATGTTTTAGGTCAATATATGCAGTTAACTGCTAAGCTTCTCAGCAGCTCAGGATCTAATCTCTGAGAATGATATGAGAAGGGAAATGTGCTCACTGGTTAAAAGTTTTCAGCTGAGAAAACACATAACATCCTTTCATGCCATTTAATGCAATGACAACCTTTCTGCTGCAGAATAATTGTACTGCATCTATCTGAAGTCGAGAAATTTACTTTGTCCTTCATAAATATTTGCAAAACAGAAATTCCCTAATTTAGTAAAATACTTCAATTCACACTTTTAGGCAAATACATGTATAGTTTTGCTGGACTGGGATCCGAACATAACTATTGTGTAATATGAAACTTTGACAAATAATACTGATTGCCTCAACATTTTTAGGATCATTTTCACCAGCATTTAAATTTTAAGGATCTTGGCAAAACTGAGTTTGGAGGTAGTCACGTTGGATATTAATTAACTGGAGGACATTTGCAGATACTTTTGAAAGAAAAGAGATTAACATATAAATCCAAGGAAGTAAAAAAGATAATCTACATTTCAGCATAACCATGAAAATGAGCGGAATTACAGGTTTAATCAGTTTATAGGATGAGGTCTTCAAGACTTTCAAAGTTAAACATAAATCTGATACACTTATCCAAAATAATCAGGCTACTTATCCCATTGCAACCCTTATTGTACGTCTGCTCATTTTCCTAATTAGGCAATGGAAAAACATTCTTGCCAGCAGTTAATTATCATCTGACATTACAAGATCTTATAAAAAACTCAACTTACAGATTGTTATATAGAGTGAATATGTTTTCTGAAGCAAAAATTGCAACATCAACAATAAATAAAACCAAAATGCTTTGTATAATTCTGTTACATTACTGCTGCATATGCCAGAATATCACAAATGAATGCACAAGCTACAGGTCTCACTTTTAGACCCCTCAAACCTTAATAATTCTGTTTTTACAGTTTTCTCTATCCTGTCAGCTTCTACAAAAGTTCTGAAAATCAGCAAAACAATGCCGATGCTACATAACTCAAAGCTATCTAAGGAATATCTATACGGAAAAATGATTCAAAAAGCAGACTTTCTCTTAGATAACACTTTGAGAGATAAAGATTTTGGGTTTGATACCTTCTGGGATATTGAAAGCTGTCATCAAAGCAGTAAAAGCAAAAATTTCAAAGTCTTGGTATTGCTAAGTGTTCTAATTGACAAACAAAAAATAATACTTTGTCTCACAGATTTATTGTTACCATTGTTGTGCAGGTGACTCATTTTACATTGAAACCTCACTTACTGATGGATGGAAAGATGCTTTATACAGACTGTAAAAGCTTGTGATCTTTCACGGTGAAAGATGTTTAAACAAAATACGTTATCTGTTAACATTCATTACAGTAAATGCCAGCTCTCACCATCACTTCTCTGCAATCAGTGATTCAGAAATAATATATTATAACCAGAAGTGCACAGGGGATTTTGAATGGGTTTTGTATTACATTTTTCATACAAATACGACTGAACAAAAGATGTCCAAAAATCTTTAAGATGACTGAGATACGGGGAAGATTTTCTGAAACATGTCTGTCCATTTAATATGTAAATGCATTATACTCAGAACAGGATAAAAAGGGAAGGAATTTCAGTATTTCAGAGAATCTATAAATATCCTCGGTACCTTCTACTGCACACCAATATGTTAAAATACGAGAGCTTTTTGATGTAGAGCATTGCCTTGAGCTTTCCTTTTATTGGGTCAGCATAATTAGAACCTTTGAAATATCCTGAATCAGTACTGGCTTGACAAGGGCATGTAAAGTGGAATAGAGCTATGTACATTTGTTAGACCTCATTTAAAGATATATGTCATTATCCTGCTAATGCCGTTTCAACCTGAGCAGCGACTATTTCTCATTTTGCTCAGAAAAGGACAGGGAGGCAACAACTCCTGCAGGTCTCTGCACTAAAAGCTAAAGAATGGGTAACCTCTGCAATCTTTAACGAAGAGTTTCTTCCCTCTGTAACCACATCCGCACCAAAGCTTTTCTTGTGATCTGTGAACCTCTTACTACTGCAAGCTGTTTTACTGGCCACAGCGTTGCAGAACAGCTAAAGGGGAACACGTAGTACCAAACTGAACTTGTAGAAAGACACCAGGACTATCAGAGCAAAAGAAAAAAAAAATAATAGACATCTAGAAATAGGCCCAGTGTTGACAAACAGATACCAAAACACCAGTACCGTACTGTACCATACTAGTGGTTGAGAAGTATGGGGTGGGCCATCTGGAAACCTCCATGTATCTGGCTGGAACAGTCCAACACTGGATACTATTGAAAAATATATAGAGTCCATGCTCCTTTCCTCTTCCTCCTCCACCGAACAAACTGTCAAAAGACAAAGACCCGTTGTAGAGAAAAAAAAAAAAATCTAAAAATATGTATAGGTGTTAAATAAACCCTGGATAAAAAGTTTTTTCCTGACACACGTGATTTTACTGAAGCCAAAACAATGACAATTCTGGAGAGTTAAATCAGATATCATAACTGCTGGAAAAATGTCAGAAGACTCTACGTGTGCGCACATAGGCACTTCTTTGAGCACACCTCATATTTACAATTCCTTCAGGCCAGCTAAATCAGTACACATGCTCTAGTTTGTCCGGTGGGCTCTCTCGGGCCCATGTCAAGCCATAAGAAATAAAGAGGTTGCCTTTCAGAGGTGAACATTTGTTTTCAGTCTATACCACATGGTTGTTACCTGTTTAAAGAAAAAGCAGATTTTCCAGTTGGCCAGTATTTTGTGGTTCTTATTTGTAAATTAATTTTGTTTGCAATAGTGACCAGGGAAGATAATTTTCATGCCTATGGAAGGTTTTGCTTTTTCCTACATTAAATTGGAGCGTTTTGTGTATATTTATTTCCTCTGTCTTTTGGAGGCTTTTGATTTTCTCTACGCTATTCTTGTCTAGTCTCACTAGATTATTATGGAGTAGTTAGTCCAAGTAAAACAAAAGACTCAAACACCTAGTCAAAGTGGACCGTGTTTTTTTTTACATACAACCACACAGAAACAGATTTAAAATAACTAGGACTCTGGTGCCCCAGAGAGTCAGCTCCATTTTCCTGTATTTTCATTATTGTAGAGTCTTACATCTATGCACATCAAAATAAAAATGGAGTTCCTGTACCAAAGGCAAACTGAGGTATAGCTCCAAAACTGGAAGATGCTATGCAAAATGAAATCTTTCAAAAAGTCTTCTGGAGAGTCAAATACACACACTCACAAACAAAAATGAAAATATTTCTCCTTGTTTCCTAAGGAACCAAATATTTTCCAGTAAAATATCAATATAAAGAAGGTCACAAACAAAGCACATCTGATGGTACACACTTTAAAGCTACTGCTCAATTTTCTCTTTTCTTTGCAGCTTTCAGCTTTAATAGAGCTACATGAAAAAGGAGGAACCAATGGAAGTCACTTGAAGGATGTTGCACTGTAACTGGTGATTCAATCTTTCACTTTATCCCACTAAACCCTAATGGACTGTAGCTTTGAGGACTGTAGCTATGTAATAAGGAAATAACAATATTAATCTTACAGACTCAGAATTAGTCATGCCAGCATATTCTACTCCCTTCTACTGAAACTCAGTAGTACCGATGAGCAGTTTTAAAAGATGAAATCTTAATAAAATTACTAATATATCTACAAGTATCTTGAGAAAAGACATTAAAATATAAATTAGAGAGACAAGCAACACTTCTTGCTGTTAACGTATTTTAAAAGTCTAACAGCGTAGTGCTTGAAGAAACTCAAGCCTTTACTGGGTTTGGCACAATCATTTATTATTTAAACACTAAAACCCCCACAGCTAAAGCCCAATTAGGAAAGCATTTGAATACATGTTAAGAATACTGCCCCAGGATATATCCAAATCCAAGGAATTTTCACCACACAGGAAAACTCAATAAACCATTTACACCTGCTAGGTTCTTTTACACTTCATGGACTCTTATTTCAAATCAATGCTGAAATATTTGACAGATTATTATTAGCTCCAAATTTCAAGAGCAATAAGGACATTGTAAATACATTGTAACAGATGTTTTCATTAATTGCACCAGGGTAGCTAAGATGACATTAGTGTTTTGTTTTTTTATTACCCAAGTCTCAAATAGAAAACGGCAGCGGTATGGAAAAAGTCATAATTTGTCCTCCTCTTACGAAGGAAGTATTAGATTTCCAAAAAGTTTACATTTCAGTTTTAAATTCAAAAGTTACAAATTGCAGGCAGATTGATTACAGTCTTCTCTTAGTAGTGCTGAGTATGCAGCTTGAATATTTGAAGGCGCCATTCAGTCTAGAAGGGAAAGGATTAAGTGGCTGTGCTATGAGTTATACAGTACAGGATCCCTGCCACATTAATATGAGAAGGTGGCAATCCATATTTTCAGGTTGCCGTTATCACTATCACAGCACAATATTAACGTAGAGATCTTTTTCTGTAACAGATTCTGAAGTACTTCATATAATTCAAAGCGCTAAACCTGATAATAGTCTGTGACTCTGTTTCACAGTTAAGGAAACAAAGATAACATAAAACCATAATTTACCAAAAGACATATCTGCAAAGTCAAGATGGAGTGAGATTTTAGATCATTTGGATTCCAGTCCTGTCTTTCAAACACAATATGCTCGTTCTTCTGCTTAAAAACATTTATGAAACACATTAGCAAAACTATGCATAATGGGATTTAAAAATAAGTTTGCATGAAGACACAGTTTTAAAACAAAGACTCGGAGTAAGATTTTCATCAGCTGCACAATTACATTTAAGCAACTACAATCCCTAACTTTCCATTTCATACAAGATATATGACTCATGGAGAGCTAGCACAGCAACAGCACCTCTACGAATACAAAGAAAAAGGAGAAGCAGAAGATAACAATGCAGTGCACATGGGCATTCAATGTCAGGTCATTCTGCTGAAACAAAAAAAAAGTGTGCAAAACCCTGCTGGTGGCTGAATTGAATCACAGTGCTAGATATTGTAGCTAGCTCTGCAGGAAATCCACCAAAGTCTAAGTGGCTATGCTGTCTTGGTATCCACGACCTTTACATGAGGTTTTTCTGTTCCTTTTCAAGGAATGCACGTGGGTCATGGTAGCTGAACTATCAAATGTACGAACTATCATTTCTCATTAGAAACATTCACTGAATTTTCCCCAAATATAAGAAATAAAAGTTATTTCATATCCATATTCTTTAATTCTGTTTTTATTTCCCAAGGGAAAAACAGATGCTAGGATCCAAAGAACTCCCAGTGATATGCAGCCATAGTTGTTGGTACTACCTGAGATGCTCTATGTGCAACATTAAGAACAGAGACATAATCTTAAACATACCAGCATGCATTTGACTGAAAATCTTCTTCTCTCTGGTCCCCTGACATTCTGGTAAGCTATAACCCCAGAAACAATAAGAGCAGTAGATCTAACACATGGTTTTTCGTAGGATGCAACTGAGTTGGCTAGTACTGTACTACTCCAAGCCCATTCATTCAGTAGTAGCTGAAGGGAAGAAGCTCACAGCAGGAACTCTTTCTCTCTCCCAAAATTTTGTCCGTTGCTAATTGTCCAGTGGCTAGATCCAAATCCACCAAAAATGTCCATATGTGCTACAAGAACAGCATTACATTGGTGACTGCCTATCTATTTTTTGGTTTGTTTGGACAAAAAGTGGAGGTAAAGGCTACAGATACATTCCTTTCCAGACTACAAGCTTATGAATAATCATATCTATCATGAGCCCTTAAAAGACTGGGCATGTGGATTGACACACCACGCATTGTTGGATGAGACAGAAGTCTAAACTCATAGGTCTGTCTATGCACAATCCTGATTTCAGCTTTTAAAAAAAATCTTGTCAATGCAAAGGAAAAGGAATAATTAATAAATCCAGACTAGAAAGAGCACAAAAGTCATGTAAATTAACAGATATAATGGACTCTCTTTACCTATATTCAAGTTCATACTGCATTTTTGGAGTGAAATTGCCAGTATGATAGTGAGAGGTATTTCTTAAGAGAAGTGCTAGATTCTTATTTAATCTCAAGGTCCTCCCATACTGATACTTCACCACAGAGAGCATGTATTTATTTTAGCATAGGAAAGGACTAAGACTGAGACAGTGTAATGCTGTACTCAGATGGGTTTCTTTACAACCCAAGACAAACAACAAGCTGGCATTCAGACCTCGACAGAAATTCATGTGCTTTCATGGCACGAGTAACATTCTCACTTTCAACAAGCAGAAAACTAAGCTCAAAATGAAGTGATTCACTTAAAGCTAAAAAAAATAAATAAATTTAAAAAATCAGAAAAGAACTGTGTAGAGGCCTCCAGTAAGGTCTACTAAGAACTGCCTAGACCTACTCATCTTGCTTTACGAGAGTCATCATCTTTTCTATCTACCTATCTGTCTACCTACATAGATACCCATATCCCTGTCTATTTGTCAGATTCAGACTTCAGATTATAGTATATTTCTTGGGTAAGAGGATCCATGCATCACTGAATGCTCTAATAACTAATGAAAGTAAAAACAAAGCAGTGCTCAAAAAGGTTATGTCAGCTAAGTTCACTCTATACTGGGGAAAAATTCTCCCTGCTATGAGGGATGACACTAATTTGATTAAACTACTTAATTTTGGAATTCAAATGGTTTTATATGCATAGTACAGTTATCAGTAAAGCAAGGTGAAATACCAGGGCCAGCTAATCATCGGTGAAATACAACAGGCTGCAGAGATTATGCCACAGGTCTTTTCACTGCAGAACTACAAAGATATGACATATGCTTAAAATATTTCTGCAAGCAGCAGGAAGTTTTGGATCTAGAAAAAGAATGAACACTCACAGGATGCACACAGCAGATACAAGTCTCAATTTTCCACGGGCATCTTCAGTTCTACACACTGAGAAAAATCCCACGCTGGTGTACAATGAATATTTTCTAAGACATTAAAACAACCCAAAACACTAATATATTCTCACATAATATGATACCTGCTAAGTCTTAATTACTTCTAGAAAAAAAAAAACAGAAAGAAACAAAGCTCTGAGCTCATATACCATTTGAAAAGTGCCTATAGATTGAAAATTAAGTTTCCACTACTGTTCAACTCCACACACTCCCCATTTTCTCTGTTACCTTGAGATTAGAGCTACGTATCCTGTATTTGATAGAAAACCCTGCAAGAGAGAAGGGCTAGGACAACTTAAACTGCAAAGGGTACAAAGCAGACAAAATCCCACCGGTAACTCCTGCTGGCAGACCTGTTGTTGTACTTGCCCTTTACTCAGGGCTGTGCCTAAACCAACAGATTATTGTACAATGCGTAACCATATCTATCATTACTATAGCAGCCTTTACAACAAATTTACTCCACGAATATATGACATATTATAGTAAATGCTTCTAAAAAAATAGGTTATTCAAGTTCATTTAGTTTGGACTTTATATTTATTTTATATAACTCCTCTGCATATTTTAGTTTATAAAATGTCATGTGGGCATTTTATCTTATTTAAACATTGCTCAATATTTACTACCAATTTGTAAAAATTATTCTTAGTTGAGATAAATATTTAGTTTAAAACTCATCTGCTTCTTGAACTCCTAAAACACTTGCACATACACAAATGCACATTCAAAACTGGTAGGATACATTTCTTTCATTTTATCCAGAGAGAATTATCTACAAGGAGTTTGAGAAGCAGATTATGTTCGGTTAACAAGATATAAAACAAATTTAACACGATGACACTTGCTACTCTATGTCAATCTGCACATCTAAGCTTCTCAAAATCTCTTTTATTCCATGACAGTGTTTAAACTTGATCATAAATAGCCATCAGATGTATGCATAATTGTAATGGTTAACAGATTATCTCAGAAAAAAAAATAAAAAAAAAATTCCTAGTGTTCTTTCAGAGTTCAATACGCCTTTGAATGTCCAAGTCTACACTTTTAGTAATCTTTTTCTGATGTCTTGCAATTCTATCAGCCTCTTTACCACACTAATTCATAGTAAACCAAACAACTGTGATGAGCTTATAAAAGATTACAAAAGATTAAAATTTGATCACTGTTACACAGCCAGAGCTTAAAAGTACTATAACTACAACTATTAGGTTGTCTATATGGGAGGTGGTGTGGCAAAATCTCTGAAGAATGAAGCATGATTTGCAGCACAAATTTCCAGCGAAACCTCTGCACAAAAACACTCTGAGTAATAAATAGTACAGTGATGATTGTCCAGTCTGCGCTAACTTGATTATTAGAACTTAATCTCTATTAACTCTGACTTTCTACACCTGAATGACACCCATTCAAGACATGTCATAGAACAGAATGCTGTATGAAATACAGAGCATTTTTGAATTGGCAAAGTAAGTTTTAGAAAAGGAAACTTTCAAATATAACATTACTACATTACTTTTAAAATAAAGGTACAAATTCTATGGAGCTACATAGGATTTAAAGATAATTTCTTTGGTAATCTTCTCATTTCTGACATTCTTTTCTGAAATGTAGGGTTTCCTACTTCTGAAACTTCTTAAGAAGAATCAAAAAGTAAAAAATAAAAAAAAAGCCGCTGATACTTTTAGCAAAGCTGACTTACCAAGGGAACCAGCCTACTACTGAGCTCTCAAAGAAATATGTGTGGCTTCTCTGGAAAGAATCACCTTAATACACTGTTATTTTAAACACAAACTGAAAACAGCTGAACTGAAGGAGTAGAGCACCCTCCTAAGTAACAGCCAGAGAATGAAAGGCAGACAAGTAGTTTTGTTTCAATTTTTAAATAGGATTAAAACCAGTCAAACACCACATCTCCAACCCAGTGCAAATTACAGTTTTTGAAATTAAAATGACCTCACACAGCCAGAAAGGTGCAGCACTGCTGCAGTTTGATAGCTCTGATTCAGAAGAAGAAATGTTGGAATATGTACAGCTAAAATCTGCGTAATAAAATAATCATCTCTAATATAGAAAAGCCTATCTGAGAACAGCAATTACAACAAATTGATGAAGAGATTGCACTAAGATCTTAGTTGTTTGTGACGCTAGACGGTACAGTCATATTTGTTTAGGAATAACAGTAATACAACTGATACCAGTGCCTTGCTATCAGTGTACATTATCATCTCAATAACTACAAAAGACAAAAAGTAGACTAAAAAAACAGAAAAGCTCACCACTTCTTCATGCCTGCATTTTCTCACATTAATTCCATTAATCTGTTATTAAAAAGATAAAGAGAAGACTTACTCTACATTTCATAAGTACAGATTTCATTTCACTTTTCTAGAAAAACATGAACAAAAGACTTGGCAATTTTACTCACCTGTAGAATCGCATCTCCTATAAAGAGCAAACCTGAAAGTTCCGCTGAAAACAGAAAGCATATTTTTCACTCATTTCGTACAAAACATCTTATATTTTGTGTGCACATATTCTTGTTTAATGTTTTTACATGATCTTTTAAAAAGATAAACAAAACCTAATAGAAAAATCCAATATACAACTTCTAAATACATTATTTTGAATTTTTTTTTTTTAAACCTCAAAATACTGGCATAGTAATGTTACAATGAAGGAGTCTATCCAGTCCAAGAAGACGACTACGGAACAAGTTCCATCAGCCACTAGCACCTTTAAGGCCACAGTGGTGAGGTTTGGAGCATTCTTCTGAATTGAAAATGATGGCAGGACTAGGTCCTATTCGCCTGTAAGGGACTGTTTCTTACAAACTCTGTGAAAAAAGCAACATGGAGACTTCAGAGATACTTATGAATGACAAATTTAACTTGTAAGCTTTTACCAGAGATACTTTAGATCCTCAATCATTGACAAACTCTGTGGAGTGTTTAGGCTGAATAACTATATGCTGAAGAGCCAGACAATGAGTATATTGTATGTAATCACCAGCCAAACTGAATCTGATTTTAAAAACAAAGCTATAGCCTATAAATTACAAGGGAATTTACAAAATCTATTTCTACAGTTGCAAGTTTTAAATACTGTTTTTTGTTACAGAGCCATCTAATGTAAACAAACCTTATAAATCCATAAGAAATATAATAAAGAAAATAATAATTTCTAACATGAGAACAGGTTATAAAGGATTATTTACCTACAGTATTCCAAAACACCACAGAAGACATTGTCTAGAAAAGACTAGAATTGGACTCAATCCACTAACTTTATTATTTGAGTTGTAAAACTAGTATCAGTATTAACATAAATTATGAAACTCGAGTATGTGCTTGAAGGACTGATCTTATTATCTAGATGTAACAAAGGGTGCTTAAATTATAGGAGGACAGATATTCTGATTTATTTTTTTCTTTTTTTATTAACTAAATGCATATCTCAATATTCTTCTTCAGACACCGGGCTTGCACATACCAACACTTCATACACAACCTAATGTGCCAGCCTAAGCATCTTCTGTGCGTCACTGATTTTAAGAATTGCATCAAATGTCCCATTCTTGCTTAGAGATCCAAAGAAAGAGCTGAAGTCAATTGGGCAGAGGGTAGAACCGAGCCTGTGGAGTTTTAAGGTACAGTCTCTAGGTCAACCAGCATTTTATTTATCCTTACAGACACATGGTATGGTACTTTGAAAACCACAAGACAATCATCTCCTACACAAGAGACGGCCCTCAAAATTAGCTCTCTAAAAATCAGCAGTATTTTTATTGAAAGCAGTAAAGGAGATTATATCTCAGCCAGGTATTGAGAAACAATGCATCAGCTTCTGCAGCAAAAAAATAACTACAAAAATAAAAGAAAACAGTGCACACTTTTGTGTGCTCAATTAAACTGAAGTCTATCTTTCTTATTTTTCCTGCAGTGCTTAATAGCATTTTAATAGCTAGTGTAGGCAATATATGCCACATTATTATGCATTACATACTTAAATGTATACTGAAAAGAATGGAGTCACAAGGATAATTTCTTAAGGTTAACCTTACTGCCTTCCTTAGAGGCTCATTCCATGCTACTCTACAGCTTCCCTACTCACAACATTCACACCTACCTTTCAGGGTTGGCTTTCAGTTCTCAATGCACTGATTCCCCTGTACCTCTCTTTATCTGCGTGGGCGAATATAAGGGTTTTTTTTATGCTGGCACATTTTGATTGTGCAGAAGGAGCATCCTAGGATTACTGCATTCCAGGTGGAGGAAAATGTTTCCAAGCTTATATTTCTGACCCCACACAAGCGTACACAAATGTATACAAACATAACAGAGATATTAAAATACACCATGCTAGTACTGATTCACAACCTTCGTCTCTCATCACTGTGGACATTACAAACTGTTTAACCATTATCCATATTCCTAGTACGTTTCCAATAATTTCAAAACATTGCCAGCTAAGAACAACACAGAAATTCAGCATCAGCTCTGCTTCTATTAAAAATAAGCACAGTTAAGATCTCGTGCAGTACCAGTTTCGCTAGGCATGAGTTGCTGCAAAGGCTTGCACAGCATCTGATGCTGAAATAACCTAGTGGCATTATCAAGGCTCTGCCATTACCCACGCCTGAGTACTACCCTACTAACCAGTATAAACAGACATGCTTTCTCTTTTTGTGTTATCACGATTTCGTGACCAAACATTTGACTTGCTACAGTCTTCTGGCAATAAACATTTAGAAATAAAAGCCACAAAAGCATTAACTTTTGTTAAACGTCTTCATTCTCTAAGTACCTTCCTAGTTCTCTCCTTAAAAATGTCTTACAAGAACTTTTTTTTAAAAAAATGGTGTTGAAGACTCTTTAGAAAATATTCCAAACACAAATTCTGTACTTTTTGAGAGAACAGTTCTGAGGAAGAGAGAGACAATAATGACACGGAGAGAGAAATGCTAAACCGATAGAGTATGTTTAACAATTCTTGAAGAATCTCAGGACTTAATGAATGTTGCTTTAAGGTGCAAAGAACAGTGTACGCATCAGGCACCTACCTCTTTGTTCTTTGGAAATCTTAGAAATGACCACTGGAATATTATGTTCTGCTCCACCCTAAAAAAAAATAAAAAATAGCAATTTCATCAGTTGCTGGAAATATCTTTTTCCTTACAATTATATTTACCCTTTCTCTAACTGTAATTTTCAGAGAGACAGAAAATAACTCTGATTCTGCATTTCCCATTTGGGTTTTGGTTTGTTTGTTTTTAAATAAATATTTAATTGAGATTAATTCCTTATTGCCTCTAAAAGAAGTTCTCGGGTCATCAGCTCAGGAAGTGAATTGAATGATGCTCAAAACTCTACAAGACCTGAAGAAAAAGAACATCAGATTCTGTGAATTCTGGAGAGGTTAAGGTATGAAATCGCATCCTGCAAAAGCAAAATGGCCACCAGACTACAATGGCACCCACTCTGTGACCACTTAGTTTTCATGCTGGCAAGGAACAGGTAAACACAAGCCCAAGAAAAGAAAGCTTGGATTTTCCATCTCTAAAGCAGCCTTTACTTGCTTCTGTCTCTGTCGTACAAGCACAAAGAGCGAGCAAAGCAATGGGATAAGTAAAAAAGGAACAGAAAAAGAAACATTAAGAAACGGAACAGTAGGTGTTCAATAAATGGGGGAAATAAATGAAAGCTGGATGGTAATTCAACAGTTTGACAACAATTCAGTGCTGTAGCTTCATTCAATTTATCCTGCTGCGACTGGAAACGTTCATGGTGCTTAAGAATAAAGTACTAACAAGAAATCTTGAATAAAACAGAAACTCAAAGGAAGAGAAAGGTAAATATATACAGAGACACCAGTATTTTTTCCTCTGTAGAGAGCATCGAAGTGTAAGCCTGAATGCAACCTGTACAAACTCAGATCATCAAAAATGACAGTCTGCCACACTGTTAAGTTGCCTAGGAATCCTTGTCAAAGGTTTGCTTACTTTTCTCTGCAGCAGCCAGACTTTTCTCTGGTAAAAATGGCTTTCTTAGCTCTAGGTATCCAGTATCTAGGTGTGGAAAGGACTCACATGAGTATTTTGATGGTTTAAGGAACAGGACATATCTCTGCTTCATGCAATAACCAATTGTTGGGAACTGAATGGACTCCTGCACTCAACAGCTATCTCTGCCATGGAATAAAGGTGAATTTCCTGTGAAATTGTAGAATTTTAAGTAGGATTAAAGTTCCTTCTGCGAGTTGCTATCCATGCAAGTGGTCCTAAAAATACCAAGTTAATATTTGCAGCATGGACTGAAAATTCACTCCACAAAGACCATGAGACTATCTTTATCTCAGTCAGGCTTAAATACATATTCAGATTAAATAAATGGCAGCAGTAGAACTTGCTGAATATCTTTCAGTGGTTTTCACCAGAGGAACAACAACAGTAAAGGTTGGCTTCACTTAATCAGTTTAAGTTCACTAAATTTATAAGACTTAACCTACAACCCTCCAGATTTTTCCTTAGCCACTGGCATCTTCCAAATTTTTCAAACAAATAGAAAAATAATGATATCAGTTCCCTTTCTAAGCCTCTCATGTTACACAGAGATTGCACTATCCAGGATATTTGAAGCTCTGTGAAGGAGTGTAGGGTTTAAAGTTCATCAGAGCTAACACTTCTTTTTTCTCAGTAAAATGGCCTCTCTCCCTCCTTAGACTCAGCTCTCCAGTAAAGAGGGAAATTATTGTCATTACTAAGCCAGGCTGCAACACACATAAAATGATTATTCCTCTCTCATTCACTCTATCTACTTAAGTCCATTTACACCGCAGATTTGAAGAAGCATTCAGTAGTGCCCTACTGAAGAAAACGATCTCCTCTCACTGCATCCCCAGTCTGGCCAGTACAAAGGATTCCTTAGTCATATGAGGTGTTGCCTGCTATTTTAAGAAACAAAAAATCAAAAATGGAAAGAGAAAATAGTTTACCACCTATCTATACCCAGTCATTGTTAGCAATTTGCATCAAGCTAAAAAAAGCTGTATATAGTGTGCAGTATCTTCTTGAAAGTCACTTCTGATTGACACTGCATCCTGCACCCTGCACCCTCCATATGTGATCCTCTCTCTCTGTAGAAGAAAAAGTGTATGTGTATCTAAATTCTGGTTTTACAAGCTCAGGAGATACTCTACTGAAGAAGCCTCTTGGACCAGAGGCTGCTTTATGATTGTTTTAAATTTTCCCTCCCTCTATTGTGGATGTTCTAACCACAGACCAGAGGAGGGAACACAAATATGTAATGGTGCTGAAGTCAACATCTCAGATCTCTAGCAGAGTCTAACATCGATCTTTGTCATGCAAATTTTGTCATTTTTTTCCTTAAGCAGACAAGGATCAGCCTGGAACGCAGGTGGCTGCCCACCTGTGAAGGTGGCCCTGCTAGAAGAGGCAGAGGAAGCTCTGACAGGCAAAACCCACTGTCCCAGATGTTGGTCATTACTGGTGGGAGGTCACCCAAACCTCCTTTCAAAGTGCTGCATGATACAGTTCTAAAGATTTTTGCTTGTCTTAATTTTTATGTATGAGGGTTGAGGATTTTTTTTCTGAAGTTTTCGTAGGGCAAATGAATCTGGTAACTTTTACTGACAAATTCTGGTTTTGAGTTTGGCTCCAAGAATAACAACAAAATTACTACTTTGTTTCTCTAGAAAAAAAATCAGTCTAGAAAAAATTAGACCAATTGTTGGACTTTGTCTGAGTCTGAGGATGCTAATGTTAGACATTTTTGTTTAACACTAAAAGATGACATTTATTCCACTAATGAAAATGAGCCTGTTTTAGCTTTAGGGTCTAGTGACACAATATGGCTCATGTCTTTGAGGATAAACTATCTTCCTAAATGAAAAAGGGTGACTTTACACAGGTTGCCTACTGGAAGCAATCCAGGTAAAGCTCTGAACTGCATTCACAGACTGTCTTGAAGAATTCCTGTGCCAGGAATCATGCTAGCAGTTAAACAATACGGACAACAATGTGCCAGTATTAATTGGCACTAGTAAACTTTTCTTTTCAATAGAACAGCATAGCTGGAACCAAAAAGTCACTTCCAAAAGGCATTCAGCACCAACTTCCACAAGTACAAAAGCCTTTAAAGATGAAAACATAATTCTTTTAAACTAAAAGCTGGATGATTCATCTATCAATTAATGCTTTCTAGCCTTTTATTTCAGTTTTTTATTGTTTCAATTTGAAACAGAGAAAATATGTTAATAAAAAAATATCACAGATTGAATGAAGAGGGAAATAATCATCTATGTAGGTAGATAAGTGTGAGCAGGACAGGTGTACATGCTCGCTTTAGAGATTTTTTGATAAAGTCAAATTTTGAAAAGTCAAACCGAAGCTCAGCTGACCTGAGACACTTTCTATCATTTAAAAAGAATGATCAAAACGGAGGCAGGAAAATGGAACTGTGCAGAATTCTGGTAGCCAAGAGCCAGACTGTAACTGTAAACCTTAATTTATTTAAAGAACTATCAATTTTATTGCTGCAAGAACACTACACTCCAATTAGTGAGAAACATGATGTTCTTTCAGAAGTCATACACTTGTGTCAAATCTCTGCATCTCAAACTTGCCATAGATGTGATAAATGATAGAAACACTACACTTACCAATTTCCATATCTAACTCCATGGCTAGTCCTTCACACACAGAGGCTTATTACTGAGAGTTCTAAAGGGGCTTCAGAAATAAGAAAACTATTCCCTCTGAAGAGTGTAAACCAGATTAGTTCTGCTTCAAATTCAATCACACTTTTATCATTATCCAAAACACAAAATGAGATTTTTTTGTTCTTTTAAATCTTCAAAGAGTGGATTATAAGCAATTTTTTAAAGGGCTTATGTTCGGATCTTGTGTAAAAATCAATCTCATCGGAAGGTTTTTTTAAGCAGTTAGCTGAATCTCTGTTTTTTACAAATATAGTTTGAGAATCCTGGTTATAACACAAAAGAAGAGAATTCCCCTCATAGACAAGTTGCTAAAATATAACTAGACAGTTTCCTTTTGGAATTATTAATGTTCTCACCTTATGCATTTCAGGAAAACAAAAAAAAAGTAACTCCAAAGTTCCAGAATACTTAAGGTACAATCAAATACTTCCAAAATTTACGCAACAAAAAGTCAAAAGGTGACTTGATCATGTGAGATTTCTGATAGCAAATGAGTGCTTGAGTTAGCAGAAAAATGGCATGATAATGGTCTAGAGCTGAATGTCAAAACTAGGCAAATTCGTATCAAAGCACAAGCAAGTATTTTCAAGTGAGGATCATTAATCATTGTACTGCTATAACTCACACCTTAGATAAACTGCATCCTTGGATATACACCACTGCCAGAAAGTAAATCCTCAGATAACCCCCATCTATAAATAATTTGAGAGGAGTAAACCAAGAGAAACTACTGTAGTATGTGGGATTGTGGGAAAGTTAACGAAACAAGGAGGAAAGGCCTCAGGCCTCATTCCTGCAGGGTAACTTGTAGAACTCTACCTCAGGGCACTGCTACAAAACAATTACTTTTCTATTTGAAACTAATTAGAAATATGAGTCCTTTATTAAATTTGGGGAATCTTCCAAAATAAAGCAACAAACGATCAGTCGTTTTCAAGAGGAAGCAAACCATGATTGAATAGGAACTTTTAAAAAGGGAAACTGGCACTTTTCAGAGTATTTGGAAGTGACACTAGCACTGCACAGCATACCTAAAAAGTTCATTTCAGGGAATTTTCATAAAGTTTATCTACCAAGCTACAAAAAAAATATTACTTTAAGTTCCAGTTCTAAGTTGCTTTTTACTTCTAGCTTAAAATAGAAATAGCAGATTATATTGATTATTTATTTTAGACTGTGTTGGCTATCCAATTCCTTATCAATCTTTCTTTTTGAGAATGTAGGATTATTCATTTTTAAAAGAGTATTTTTAAAAACAACCCATACTGCTTGATACACATCGACAGAATACCCCAGACAATGACATTCTACTCATCCTTCTCATTATCTAATCTACACCATTCAACTAAGTTTGATTTTCCTTTGTTGAAAGGGATCTCTCTTCTATTTAATAACATCTGTTGAAGGAACTCCATTCCCTGATCGTTAGTTATTCTGCAAATTAAAAAGAACTCAATTCATGCCTGAATTTATATAGCTTCATCTTTCCAATACTTAGAATAATTTTGATCAAAATATCTATGCAATAAACTTAGAAAACGTGTTTAAACGAAATAATAAAATTTGAAGCCTTTATTTGTAACTTCCATGTCAATTGCTTCTAATACTTGACACAGTTTTTTACTGATTTTTTTTTGTATTGAAACAGGTTCTTACTAAAAATACATATAAAAACCCCCCATAAACTCCTTTCTAGACTGGTTTGGCACTTTCAATTACTTTTGCTGCAATTTCCAAGAATTTTTTCCAGAACAATGGATATCTGGCTCTAAAAATTTAAGAAAATCTTGCTCCACTAATTTAAGAAAGATCATTGCACATTCACTATTTAATTTTTATTTCTCAGTGTTATTTTATACAATGTATCTGATAAATAATGTAATTTTGAGCTTGTCAGAAATTTTAATTCTAAAAGATAATCTATTGCAAGGTACAACTAAAAAAAATAAAATCAATTTTAGTGACTCTTGATGTGATTTGCTCTCCACACCTCCAAAGTCCTTCCTGTAACCAGGTATTTCTTAGCACCAGCTAAATAAAACCTCATTCACCACATACTTGATTTTACACTGACACACATTACTTCATCATTATTCAGTGAACTGTAAACTAGATTGATATTGGAGGAAAATAACTTGTGCACTGGAGACTAAACTCATGAGAAACGTTGGCCACAAAATAGCAATTAGTTTTCCATGAATAGAGGTCTTCAGGGGGTCAATAAGATAACAGGAAGTGTAGAAAGACATATTTTAAGAAGCAGTATTTCTGCTCAGTAATATTCTTATCAATGACAACACAAATGCACATTAATCCCTCTTCAGAGTCACTTCTTATAAGGTCAGTACTAGCAGATGTTCGCAGGAAAGTCTATACTTTCACTTTATATGCACAAGTTAAACCTTTCTGCATTCAGGTGAAACGCACTTCCCTTCTTCCATTGCTGTTTTGAGACTGAGGATTGCTGTGCTCAGAAGATAAAATTAATGTTGTGTTGTCTACAACTGAGATTCAAAGGTAAGGCTTTCAAAATCACAGATAACGACGACAAAAACTACTAACCCTCCCTCCCTCCTTCAAAAAGGATCATCTATACTTACATATGTTCTTAAATCTTACTGAAAGAAATTTATCACGGTAACACGATAAATTGCTGCTTTCACTTGATTTACAGCAAAATAGACAACATGAAAAAGCAGTATAACACTTTCTGTCCTATCAATGTATTGCAGTGAATTAATGGGATATCCTCTATAGGAGAACTGATGATGAATTTATTGGCTGTTCCATGTGCATGCCATGGTAGTTTAGCATTCATTAATAACCACTTAAATTAGTGTGCAGTTGAACTAAATTACAGTCTGTGCAGTTGCAAACACTCTTCAACTCTACAATTAAACTTTATTACAGAGTTGGTCAGGTTGAGTCTTAAGAGAATGATCTTCCCTTTTCCTTCCATTCCACAAGGAAGCGGAGTTGCTGGTTGCCTACTGTGACAGTATCTAACATCCCAGAATATGTTTGCTCCTTTGTTTCTAGTCCTTTAAAATACAGTTTGTTCTCATTAAAAAGTAACATTATCTAAAGACACTTTTCTTGTGTACTATGGAATAATAGACCAAAAAAATCATCCTACCTTTATACTTAATCCAAATCCTCCCACAGTCTGTCTTCTAATTGTTACTGTTCTTTCCTGGAAAAGTAAGAAATTAAGTTTTGTTAGACTTCATGTTTTCTGCCAGATATTCATATTTCAGTTAAGTTGTTTCTGTGCTTCTATCCTACATTATTTTTGTTTTAATAAACATGTGAGCTCCTGAATGTGAAAATACCACAAACCTTATGTTGCAGAGGAAAAAGAGAAAAGTCTAGAAGAAAAGCAGAGGTCTTGTCTCACATAAAAATTTATTTGCTCAATTCATACCATGAGCAAGCACTGCAATGCAATAAGAACAGAACTGTAGAATTTAACAGTGTACAACATTTCAGAGTCTTAACCTTGAACAGTCCCAAAGTGGTCCCATATGCAGATTGAACACTACACGCTGAATGAAGTACATAAACTGCACTGCTGTAGCACTTTTTCCAATTTAGTTTCATCCAAAAAGAGTACAGCTTGTGTACTCCAGGACCACTCAGTGATGTGAACCAAAGCATGTTAAGTGCACATGATCCAGAAATTAATTTCAAAGCACAGTCCTGTTCCAAATAAAAAAAAAAAAAGAGACAGGATGTAGGGCTACCACGAGTTCTAGAAAACTTATATTGCTGAATTTAGGAGAAAATCCAGTTGCCTCCTTTCTTTTTCACATTTGTGATGAATATGAACTTTGTAACTGCAGAAAGAGCCAGCATAAACTAGTCCAGTGTTTTGGATGGCAAGACAAAATGAATAGCCTAGAATGAGATTTTTTTATTTATTTACTTTGACTAATGTTTGTAAATGTTTAATCTAAGAAAGAGGTATATAATTTTGCTGTTAAAGAGCATGAAAAAAAATATGCTCTTAGCATGGTAAAAGAGCAATATATGGCTATACTGTTTTATCCGTGTGCTTCTGCGCTGTTCAGAGGAACCAGAAGAGTCTTTTCAGCTCTCAACTCACACCTTCTAGGAAGGAACTTTCATAACGAAGTTCCCAGAAACTGGGTTCAGTCCACAAAGTTATTTCACTCCAGGCCACAAACTGTACTTAGAAAACCTTTTGTGTGCCAGGAGGTTTCAGCTGCAGGTAGATGCCGACAACACATTCAGGATAAACCAATGTAAGTTACAGTCTGATGTGTGGTCTAAGCTGAACAAGAAACAAACATGAAACACTCAGCTGTGGTTCCACTGGTAGCTGTATTTTGCCTGCTAACTCCACCTCATTTCCAGCTCCAACTTGTGTTGAACATACACTTAAGAAAAGAAGATTGACTGGTACACTCTAGTCAATACATTCCTGTATTTTTGTTATACATGCTCAAATCAAATAGAAAATAGTTGTGTTACCTAAGAAAATGGTAAAAACCAGCAATCTTTTAGTAGTTTAATAGTATTACATTAACCATGAATAAAGAATACCATACTTCACAATTATATTTCAAAAGAAGTAGCATGCTCAGTGAAAAAAAAATCATAAATCTTCACTGAAATCTGTCATTCATGGCATGTTGGTAATCATTGCAAAGTTTAAATAGTGATATTCAAATATATTCTAAGTAGGAGCCATGCTTTTTAAAAGCCTAATAGGAAGCTGTCCTAAAGAATATTTCTATCCTTGATGTTGTCTTTCTTAGCAAACACACAAAACGTAAGAGCCAATAAAATACTCTTTCTGGTTTTCACTCCAACAAAGACAGACAAGACAGTCTTGAAAACACCCAATTTGAGGTCTTTTGTGAGTTTATCAGTGCTGTCTGACAGGAAAACACCAACTCTTAACACTGGAGTTCAGCATTGCTTTTTAAGAGAAAGATGTTTGCTTCCGAAATATTCTACTAGCATTACTAGCACATTACTAAACAGACAAAATTGCATAGAAGTAAGCAGAAGGGCCAGAAAAAATGTCAAGTATCTGTAATTTTCCAATACAACGTGATTTATGAGAGGATTTCATCTGGTAATTTTTCTAGATTCCTTTCTCCCTCCATTAAGAGTAGATAATAAATATTTCAGGTGTGGACTGTTACTGGACTGAATTGAACTTTAAAAACATATTGCAAACTAGATCCGCTTGAGTGATGTGTTACGTGTAATAAAGGCATTGCATTGTATTTAACTTAGGCTAACACAACTCTAGTCTTACCATAAAGAAATATTACTTCAGTGTACGTTACTTACACAGTCCTCACAGCAAACATGCAAATAATCAATGATTTTCAAAAATGCAAATCCAAATTACAAATCAGTTATGCATTTCATTAGTAAGCCATCAATAATCCCTTACTTGAGATTGTAAACCTCACATAAATAATATAGTGCAACAGCTTTTTGAGACCTGTCAGAAGCATCACACATTTCATATACTAGAATTTTGGCTTAGGATCAGACTCCGGCTCTGCTCAGCTCCTCTTTTTGTTTTAACCCATAAGCTTAGGAGAAAAAAATAGTGTTCATCCAACCACAGCTAATCCATCTAAAACTGAGCCATTAATCAAGGTTATTTTTTTCCTGTAATCAGTAAAGAAAAGTGAATACATTCAATCCAGGCGAGTCAAAACAGATGCCCAAGTTAGATGATAATCATCTTCATCACGTATGTCCTCCATTCAGTACAGAGCCCGAATGTCAAATTTAACTTTCAAAAGATGAATCCTTCCCTTTAAAGCTGCTAAGTAACTTGAATAAATATTTTAATTGTAGATACCAACTTAGAAATGTTTTATCAGAAAACTCTTTTATTGGAGTAAGCTCTTCTTTGTCACTTGCATGTGACTTTTTGTATGTGACTCACAAAGAACCCAAATGACGTTTGATTTTCATTGTCATCTTCAATCAAGGCGAATAAAATAAATAAATTGTGTCTGCAAAGCACTATATTTTAATGTAAAATTATTTTTAATATGATGATTTATACAATAAAGAAGTTTGACTAGCAAACTGAAGCACATTATTTTGTTCTAATGCCTTTAACTGGCATTTTAAATGAACAACAGTAAAATGTTTTTCATTGGTTTAATAGTTTTAAGTTCTTAAAATGCTTTACAACTATTAATTAATAAAAAATGGAAAAGTTTTTTTGTACCACTAAAGTGCTCTAAGTATCCTGATTGATCACTTATTCTGTTCCAGGTTAAAGACAGTGTTGCTCTATGAATTCCAACTGTATACTTAAAATGAAATATAACTAAAAATCTGTGTCAGTCTATATTTGTCTATCAATATTTTAGTTTCATTTTCTACTCTATTTGCACAGGGTAGTATCCTGTGATTGAATTTGCAATGGTTTTGCAGATTCCAAAAGCAAATTCATCTCCATGTTTATAAAATAAAACTTGATTCTGGTGAAAAGCTACTTTGTTCGACACTAAGACTACACAAAACGTCCTGTGAGCTTGTAATTCCATTATCACCAAACAGAGGGAAAAGTTAGAGGTCCTAAGATACTTAAAGGCAAGATTCAGAGCAGTGATTTAGAAGCTGCTTCCTAGAAGAGAACAAAAGTAGTTATCATTTTATTGGAAAACTCAAAGCTACTGCCAAGCTGTCAGCATTTTCCGTGCCTCTAACTCAGAAAATTCCTCATCCACACATATGCTCATTGACTGGAAAGAAGAGCTAAGAGTTTTGCCAAAAAAATTCTTCCTCAGAGCTATGCAGTGAAACAGAAGCAACGTCTTTTTTTAGGCTTTCGTTAAAGAAGTATTATAATTTCTCCCTTAAAAGTTTATTATCTTCTTGAGAACACAGAGATCATCTTAAATGGGATTAGAAGTGAAGAACAACCACATGAGCGCAAGCAACAATAAATAGTTAGGAAAGAAAACCACAGAATCTTATGTAATCATTAACTACTTATATTTAGTCAAGAGTTAACGCTATTTTTAACAGCTAAATCAGAGGGCACTGTAAAGATTGAAATATTTCATACTGACTGGTCTGGGATATCAAAGAAAGTTTATAATTGCTTACTTGTCTCTTAACAATTATGACTCATTAGTATTACTTTCAAATTATTTATTCTGTCAAATATAAACCAGTAATCTAATGTGATTTCACATATTCACAGATATTTAATAATATCTCTATGAAAGCAGTCAAATAACAGCTGAATAAAAGGATGAAGAAACTCCAAAACTCTTCATAAAGCTAACAGCATGTGAAACTTAAATATTCCATTACTCTCCCTTTTACCTTGGCTATAAATAGCACATTTTCAGTTTGGGACACTGCTGTGTCTGGTTATTCATCTTACAAGAGTAAAGGTATGAAGAATTAATTTGTCTAGGTTCAGACAGAAAACTAAACCTCTCTCTTCACAGTGGCTAGTGGAGAAAAGCTAAATGGGTGCAGAAAAAGCAGAAGGTGAGGAAAGAGGAGTAGACAAGGAGAGGAATCTACAATAGCACAGTGTCATGGGGAAAACGTAGAGGGAAAAAAAGGAGGAAAATGTTAGAATATAATTTCTTACATGCAACAATGAAATAAAAAGATAAAATCCAGACACTGACAGCAACTTCACAGATCAACCTGTTAGCATTTGATGCCACAATATCTTCAAGGCCACACTCTCATGTAGATTATCAGCTATGAGTAATCCCATTACGTTTTGAAATAAGAAAATGTCATGAGGATTTTTTTTTTTTTTTAACTGTTTCATACACTTTTAAGAAGGGAGATTTTATATCCTCTTTTTGCTCGCTCTTACTGGCATTTCTTTGGATTAATTGATATGAGCATTCAAACTTCACACTCATTCTGAGCGTAAAGGACACAGGACAAAGGTCAGTCACATTTCCAGTTCGAATTAATAGTGTTAACAAGGTTTGCCAGCCGACTTGCTCATCTGCTAACAACTTCTGTCGTGTGACATTCGAAGCGTGTCTCCTTAGTTCAGCTTCTCATTCAACTGGAGAAGGTCGGCAGTAAGGGATGGTGGCAGAATGCCTGGTCCGTTGGAAATGCCCCTTCCTCTGCTGTCACGCTCGAGGCTGAGGATGGGAAATGCAGCTGTATGGTGTAGACTGTTAACACTGACTGAAGTGAGCAAAAGTACTCAACATTTCTCACTTCAAAGTGTTGCTAGTTCTATGGCATATGCCTATAAGTGGAAAGAGTCACCTAAATATCTACTTTAAAAAAATTCTACTCCGAGGACTGATTCATTTCAGGAGTACTGCATTTCTTAATGCAGAAATAAAAGAGAAAAAAACTCCTACAAACTTAAAGTCAGCATGGATCTGAATTCCCACTAGGTTTGGTAACGAACAGTCTCTGTAGTTCTGTGATAGCTGCAGTTTCCAGCTACTGCTTCACATCATACACTGCCACTGATCAATGCTTTGGGTTCTCCAAGCGTTTTCTGGTTTGCAACGTTTTTATTTTTTCTTGGGAAAACACATTTCAATGAGAAACAGCTATTCTGCTCTTTCAAGTCTACAAATGGTAGTCCTGTGTTTGAACCTCAGTAGATTGCTATGCTTTTTAAGTAGTTGCAGAAAAATAAGCTGGCTCAGGTTGTCCCTAAATAATCAAATTTACATCTGTACATTCTAGGTTGTCACTCAAAAACCATCCAGATTGGCAGGGGGAAAAAAAGAGTTACCACCATCTGATAGATACTTGACGACTTCTGTGAAGAAATGGATTCACGCCACTGAATAGCTGACAGATAACAACATGATACATATACAAAAAAA
>VWZK01015964.1:75029-117598 GCA_013396935.1 Baryphthengus martii
AGCTAAAAGAAATTATTAATGTTTAATGAAATAGTGCATTACTACACAGCAGCACAGAAATGAATTACTCAAAAGAAAGGAGAATCATCTGTATGTTATCATCAAGTGAGTGAGCAGTACTTAGTATTTTGGAAAATCCGTGACTCTAACAGAACCTTTTAGAAAAATTTGTAAAAATGAAAACTGTCCTAGTAGCTGAACTTAGCAATTTGCCAGCTGCTCACAGTTTATTTTCAGTCTTTTAGAAAAACAATAGCTGATTCAAACCATCCATCTTGTCAGCTGGTACATTGTCATATCCTTGGTTTACGGATCTCACATGTACATACACTCTACTATAAAAGCTTCTGAGTACGATTAGCAAAAAAATAAAATCTATTAAAGGAAAGAAAATGCAATCAAACCCATACCTCCTTACATAGATAAACTGTATTTCTTGATAAAACAAAACAATCCTCCTACTTGAATTTCAAATGTTCATGAAGGTAACAGAAACTGCGAGGATTAACTCTAAAATAAAGATTCTGATTCTAGAACTGCAAAGATTCCTAGGAATAAATCTACTGAAGAGTCTTGTTTCAGCTCAGACACATCGTATCTTAGGCTATCCCAGCTCCCACCACAATTTTCAGCAAGGTCAGTATTAGGCTGTCCTTGTTAGTCCAGGTTATTGACCTGTGAGTCTAAAAAGACTGAGAGTTGCCTTATTGCACACTGTCATCTGGAACACCATACAGTAAACTTCTGTAAGCATAATTTCCTGTAATTCAAGAAATATGCTTAAAAGGAAATATAAAACAAAGTTCTTCTAGACTTCTGCCATAAACACTGATGAAGTTCTTACGTGGTTTAATTCAGCTGTTTTCAGGGCATTACTTTTTCAGAAAAAAAGGGTAAAAATCCTAACCGTTCTGTATCACAATAATCTGACATTCAGATTTATGAGGATTGTAAGAAAGCTGTCTGTGAGCAACACCACAATTCTGAAAAAATATTTTGTGAGGGTCCAGTACTTTAGAGGAGAAAAAAGTATACCTGACCCAATAGCCTTATCTTACAATTATATCTTACAATTTATCTTACAATAATAGTCTTATCTTACAATTCTACTACAGAGGGACTCCTGGAGTAGCTTGTGTTCTGAAGAGACCTACCTCAGACATACACTGCCGATACTATAAAGCCTCTTTACAGGCAAGGACTTCATTTGGACAACAAAGATGCTACCTTCTAGGCTTTGTGCTTCACCAAATGTTCTCATCTCACATTCTGGCATTCACACCAGAGTTCAAATCTACATCAGATATCCACTAGCAGTATAATGCAGAACCCACCATGCTTCTATCTCTTGGGAAGCAAGTCTTTCTTGTTGCCTGCAAAGAAATCTCTGCAATACTGACTGGTGCAAATACTATGATCAAATTTAGATCTAATCCCTGATAGTCTGAGTGATCTTTGATGCTTTATGGAATCACTACAGGTACAATTCCTGTAGGACCATCACTAACACTTTTATTCAGCCTACTAAAGAAACAGATGTTTTCTTTTTTAGTGTTTAACAGCGTTTATGTTGCTTATAATCCTTTATGTCTTTTATTTTCTACTCCAAACTGTATACAATAATAAAAAAAAAAACAACCAAGGTTCTTTTGCCCTCCTTTAATTTACTTTTTAGTTCCACCAAAAAGTAAATGTTCTAAATTAAGAACTAGGTCTTTATCCCATGCACTTCCACTAAGCAGCACCTCATTCCTAAGGAGCCATTGATTTCACAGGATGCAGATCAGGATACCGCTGGAACGTTAAGTGCCTGTTTAAAGTCTGCCCTACACAGAGGAGCATGCAAATTGATTCAGACCAACAAACAGAAGAGATACTGTTCTGAACTAGAAACATAGCAATAGCCTTTCGTTACTTAACAGTGTAGAAGTGATTAAGCAGAGCCTTACAATCAAATGGTTCCAAGGTTACTTATTAAAACCAATTAAAAAGAGCTACCTGTCTGTAAAATTTAACAAACCTATTTTTCCTCAGTTACGTTATTTTTATTCTTCAGAGGTTATTCTATGAGGCATTCACTGTCAGTTGCTAATGAAAACACTTGCTCTTGCTCTGCAGAATGCATGTAAAAGAAAAATAGATGTGGTCAGTCAACTAAAATGACAGAAAGACCAAAACAAAATCAACCAAGCAAAGGAAAAGATAACAAAGAAACAAAAAAAAAACAAAAAAAAAAGAAATCTCTCAAGTTAGGAATATAGTATGAGGGGGGAAAAAAAGCAAAAAAAAAAAAAGTAAAATAAAAGCAGCAAGCCTGAGGGACTTGTCTGATCATGCTAAACAATCAAAGTATGATTCCAGATGATTTAAATGACCTGTGTCTAAAGTGTCTGTGAAATGCCAGTCACCTTTAGTTGGAAGGAATTTAGTGGGTCAAGGCCTAGTCTTAATCTCAGAGGAAATCACAGTAAAGTTCTCAAAAGTCACTGGCCTAACAATAATACCTTCAAGAGAAAAGAAACTCCCCATCACCACATTAATACCCATCAGTTAATGAGTTACACATTCAATATGTAAACAAGATAAGGGGAGTGTAATTGGTGAAAGAAATCATCCACAATTTTCCACAGTGCTGCTGCAAAACTGTAAGAGAAAGCCTTGCTGTGAAATGCAACAAAAAAAAAAAAAGAATAAATTAAAGATGCATTTCATGAAGACACTTAAATAACGAGTTCAGCAGAAGTAATAGATATTACAGCACAATAATGAAAGTCGTATTTTTGACTGATAAAATCTTTTAATAAGTAATGCCAGAACGAGGTCGGCGGAGTAACGGTGCCACAGTGTGTGTTGCTAATTGAACAACTATAGCCTGAGCTTGAACTCACAATTTCTTTCTATCTAGGCTTCTAGACGTCCTCTGTGTTGAGGAACAGTTCAGTGAGTGGTAAAAGGAGCATCTATATTCGATATAATGCACACAGACCTGTATTAGTAAACAGCATTCGAGCAGTATGAAACTGCCAAAAGCTAATGTCAGACTTGTCGTGCAAATAAACGCAGCCGGTATGGAGACAGTGCAGGCAGCGTGGTCCTCTTGTTTCAGAGAAAAACTCGGAACTGTTCACCTTGAGATGTTCATAAGAGCAAGATGGATTTTCTATATGTTTTCCATTAATCTTCCATGCTCTCAGCACTGCTAACATTCTACTGATTTATTCCTGGTTTCTGCCTTATATCTTTTTATTGTACTTGTATTTAGAGATACAGGGATGTGGCAACAGCAGCAATTAATTAATAAAACAGACAGAAGTACCAGAAGTCACATAACATTTACATAAACAGGTATTACACTACTCTGCCTCACAAGATTTAACGTGAAATCCTATGATAATTTTATTTAGCTTAAAGGGAGAGCAGAATGTTTATGACAGTTTCTCATGAATCTTAAAAATATCTCTATAAAATACATTATCTATAAAAATGTCTGTAGAAATCGATAGTAATTTATTTTTTTTAGCTATCACCTAGAATTAAATAACAACTTAGCATTACAATAGTCCCAAACCTACAATATCATTCCATATAACGTTAAGAGGTCTTCCAAATAATTGTCTACAAAGCTCAGTTTCTTCTCCATAAAATTCAATATGATGCTTGAATAAGAAATCAGACACTTCATGTGAAAACAGGAATACATAAATCACACCATTATACTGTTCCAGCTGAAGTCCATCTTTACTAGCATGATGTGCTGGTAAAACTAGCGACCCTGACAGCACGGACTGCCACCGTGTGTGAAGTCTGCTGTCACGCTACCATACGAAGCAACCCAAGTAACAGAGGATAGCAGATAATTTCTCTACCAGCAAAGCTCTGCCATAACAGTTACCAGTCAACTGTTTTATCGACTCCACAGACAACACTCAGAGAAGTAAGTACATTGGGGTATTTTTATTCACTGAAGAAATCACTGCCTGTGTCATTCCTATTGCATTCAGTGGCTCCAATATGCAAGGGTGATTATGTGAAACAATATTCTACTCATGCACATATCTTATTGCTGTTTCTTAGATGAGCATTACTAAGATTTACTCTCAAAAGATGATGTATTAAATTACACGTAGTATAAAATGAAATATCAAAACTCTGGGAGTAAATGCTCACAAAGGTGAGCATTTTACACACACAGCATTTTAGCTTTGTATAAAGTACATCTTAAAAGAAAAAATAAAAACTACTTACACCAGAATAGAAAGGCTCACCAGACACACAGATCACATCCTGCTCCTGGATCATCAAGATATCTTTGGCTAAGTGCAGTCGCACTTTGAAAGGCTCCTGGTTACCATCCTGCAGCAAACAAATCCCTGTCTTTGTCTTCAAAGGAAGGAATAAAAAAAAAAAGTTTTCTCAGTTAGCACTTTGCATTGCTAGAAGCAGTACTTTGAAACAGAATAGCTGATAGGTACAGTTACCATAAATAAGTCAACAAATATCCAAAATTATTTACCAGAGATCAGTGCATTTATTTAATGTGCTCAGGCAAGAGAATGACGGTTATAATAGTAACAAGCAAAGGCAGATTTTGCAATAAGATGCTATTCTGTCCGTGATAAATTTGTGAAACTCTTTCCAAATCACTTCAAAGCAGCTGTGCTCATACTTTCCATCTTTGTATCAAACGGCAACACATCACACCAATTTTGACACAGAAATACACACAATAGCACCTCCAAACTAGCCAGATGTGAGCAGTGACAGCCCACATGAACCTGTGGTAGTCTTTTCCCGAGCACAACATTGAAATATGCTTTTAAATTCTTTTTCAAATGATGATGCTGAAGAATAAGACAAAAAAAAAAAAAGATCAAAGAATGCAACTCCCCCTAGTAACTTAATTCTGGCTCCACTTTTGTATTTTACATTTATGGTTAGAGATCAGGAATTCTGGAGGACTCTTCAAGACATATTAAGTGACTTTGTGTTAGAACCTGTTTGTGCTACTTTTGGGAGCATTATATGTAAGAATTTTGAGCAGTGAAAAGTCTGCACAGCTAAGTACCTGCAGCACTTAATAATTTTTCCCTGAAGGCTGTGTTGAAAATAGTTCTCTTTATAACGCTTTACAAAATGGACAAAAGTCATGTTGGTCATTTTTGGGATGAGTAATGTGCTTACAAACTTGTAATTTGCCAGTATTAGATAAATATACCTATTTGCACAGATATATACATGCACATATGTATCTCAGAAGAAAATTCATATATAAAAAGTATTTAAAAACTCAAACTCGTCAGTGTCAATAATAAAACTTCCATCGCGTCCATTGAGGTCAGGTTCAATCCACTGGCAGTCAAAAGCTGGCCTGAGAGGAGATCAAGGAAACAAAAGTCTTGCTGTGAATTTTAACTGCCAAGGTTGACCTGGCTGAATCTGAGGGCTCAGACAAGAGTTTAAAAGAGGATTTGGAAGATCTCCCCATAATGTGGTCTGATACCTTACTTCCACAGCATGGAGAGAACAAACACAAATATGGAACTGACAGTAGGCAACTGGCAAAAGAAAAGTTTAAATTGCACTCAAGAGGCTTTAAAAGAGGTGGAAAGGTCGGGGACAACCTTTAAATAGCTCCATATAATGTTCTCCACTGACAAACTGTTCTGTCACTTCTCCATGCTCAACACTCAAACTTAGGAAACTGTTTTCCATTGGACACCGGGATGTGCATAACTCAGCCATAACTTTGAAAGTGGCTCTGACACTTTTCTTCCTTTTCTTCCTAAGTTAAAAGGAGAAATAAATTGAGTTCCAAGGACTGAATTCACACTGGGGTCTGTGGAAACTTGTCAAAAGACATTCATACATTCTAAAATTTAGGTGGCTTTTTTTAAACAGGATGACATAGAAACTGATTGACATGGACAGACAAATGAAATAAATGAATCACAAAAGCAGTTAGGTTTTCAGTACCACTGAAAAACACCCTCTTATATCGTACATAAATTGTTACGATATTAAAATAAAGGGAATGTAAAATAGTTACATTCCCCTCGTCCTCTCCTTATAACTTCTGTCTTATAGACCTCTTTCCATGGAGTTGTGAAGTAAACAGTAAATGGCAATGGAAATTGAACAAAGTGGGCTGTGAATAACTATGGTCAAATACCAGGGGCATCTACCACTTATAAAATGCCCTTCTCCTGCAGAAATTTTGCAGACGTACCTTTCCTCTTCCCTGGGTAACTGTCAACGGAATAAACTCTGCCTCTGATACACTGCTCATAGTCACTCTGCCTTACTTGATTGCATATATTTGGTTTGGACAATAACCCTGCAAAATCTCCAAAGAGTCCTTCTGCAAAAGCTGGGGGGCTTCTTTGTAGGAATGTGGGGCACATAACCAGAGCAGACACAATTAGCTGTTAGAATAAAATAAATATTCAAGTCGGTTTCTAAATGCATTTAAACTGAGCGGATTCACTCTGAACAAGAAACTCAAACTTGGGAGCAGCAACATATTTTGGCCCTTGGATTGCACACACTCACAGATATTATTTACATCAGGCACTCTACAATTGAATGAAACACTCTTGTTGGGCTTTATAAAAGTTGGTTTAAGATACAGCTCAACATGAAATCTTCAGTTATACTACCTCCTTCCCTCTCCTACCTGAGAGCAGCATTAACAACCATGAAAGGAGAAGAGTGTAGTTCAGTTTCATTAGATAAGCTCAAGAAAAGTCTTTGAGAACAAAGAATGGAATTTAATTATTCCATTATGCTTCATTTTTGTCTGCTGAAATTTCTTTTTTCTTCTCTCTCCTGCTCCCTTTCAAAGATTCTAGGAAACTAAATCAAATAAAGATATGAACTCCTGGATCTTTATCCAGAGCTTGAACTTAGGGAAGATATCCTGTAGATACACTTTCATTTAAATTACTGTACAAATCAACATTTTTCAACTATGTGTAAAATTATTCTGCAGGGAGGGAGATCATCTGTCGAGCCTATACCCCTGCCATCTGAAAAGCCCAGGTGGATGAGGTGTGGGGCTGTGGTTGATGTTAGCTTCTGTTTCCACGACGAATTTTTAAGAGATTCTGCGAGAAAGTGTGCTAGAATTTTCCCTTCAAGCCTTCTACAGTTCACTGGCAGACCAGCCAGCCTTACCTCTGACTTAGGGCAATAAAACAGCATATGGCACATCGGCCGAGCTACTGTAACTGTCAGTGTGAGGTCATGCAAGGCATCCTCTTGTGCTCAAGTGCGTGATGAACTGCACCACCTTACAGTAGACATCCATTTTAAATTATCTGGATTAAATAAAGCCACTGACAGATTTTCTGTTGAAGAATTTTTTCATTTGCATTTTTTCATATTTGTTGTTTTCCTTGTCATTTGTCACCAAAAAAAAAAGAAAAAAAATACAACCTCTAAAACTTTTTCTCTGTTTTGTTTTGGAGCAAACTCATTCAGTATTTCAGGCCATTTTAAATACTCCTGATTAATTTTCAAGGCATGACTACACATTTTTGTTTATGCTATTAATTCTATTTCTTTCGTCTTGCAGTAATAAACCAGTTTGTTTAGTTTTGCTTCTTCTAGTTTCACATCAGTAGGAAGACTTCAACAGATGTCCCAGAAGGGTTTAATGCATGAATGAGTGGAAGAAAGAAAAACAAAAAAACCAACATATTCCAACATATTTCCTACACAAGGAGGCCTGGATTTTTAGCTTCTGCTTTGGCTGCTATGCCCTACAATAAATTAAACCTCTGCAGTTTAGTTTTAGTTTTAAGCCCAGAAATTTACTTTACCATCAAAAATTTAATACTAGTAAGGAGAATGGGTTGCAGAAGTTGCCTTAAATATGTATATAGCTCACTTCAGTTCAGATGAATATCTACACTTTTGGATGCTTATTTGAACTGAGGCCGACCTCTGAGTATTTGGAGATATGTCTGTCACTGCTTTATCATCACAATTACAGTAATAAAAATTGAATCAGAGGTATAAGGCAGTAATGGCAATGACTGCAAGAGGTAGGAATATGTGTCAGGACCATATAAAGAATGTTTTTTAAATGATCCAGCTACTCATTCTGTGGAGGTGTTGCTAGCATAAGCGAAAAGCGTTTATATTGTCCAAAATTGGAATGCAGCCCAGATACACAGGGATGTGTTCAGCATGTCATTCAGAGCCTCTTCTATCAGATATCAACATTTTCCAATCCAAAGAATAGCAAGTCCATTCCTGCATATGAATTTTATACTCCAACCTGAAAGAACTGCAGGAAAATGTTGAATTTTGACTTAATCTTTTCCTTTGATTTGCCAGGTAAGGACTTGGCTATGGCACTCTTCCTAAGTGATTTTCTTGAAAGAATGAAGTCTTAACAGAGAATTTCTTTGTTTCAAATAGTCTGATTAATTCAATATGTCAATTAGACATTTGGAAAGTGTATATATA
The DNA here is from genome assembly GCA_013396935.1 of Baryphthengus martii. Classification (NCBI taxonomy): domain Eukaryota; kingdom Metazoa; phylum Chordata; class Aves; order Coraciiformes; family Momotidae; genus Baryphthengus; species Baryphthengus martii. The sequence goes on from VWZK01015964.1 coordinate 83,502, forward strand.
TTTGTATACATATATGAGCTTACCGAACTAGTTCTCACTGAACTTCTTTAGAGCAAAAACTTTCATTTTCTGACTCTATAAGGAAACAAGTTTTTATGTCTGAATTGCCAATGAGCTTACTGGGTCTAGATTATATTATTACAACTGAGGCCAAGAGATGGAACAACATAAAATTGCAGGCCTTTGTGAGAACATGCATGTTTCTTCAAATTTAATTCACCTATTACATGACATCCTCACAGGCATTGTAAATTGCCAGCCATTTTCAATCTTGTTATTTTGGGATTAAGAAAAACCTCACAAACACAAGGTATTAGAAGACCCAGCACTGACATTTGATAGCATTTATTAAAAAAAGGAAATCAGCTGAAATATGAAAATCAGAAAATGGCATAAAGACAACTAGAAACAGTTCAGAATAGTAGATAACAAGATTCATGAAAGAAAGTTACAAGGAAGTCAAAACACTGCTTAAAAAGTAAAACATATTGTGTGACAGGCAAGAAAACCCTCAACAAGATGGGTGTTGAAATAGAGGTCGCTAGACCTGTGAATAACAGAATGTATCAAATGATAAAAGTTTGCAAAGTCTACAAGAGTATAGGATTTATAAAGCAGAGGACAAACAAACAAACAGTACATCAATTCAAACTTATCTTTCAAAGAAATAATAAACAATATTGTAAAAAGAGATTAATAGATTAGAACTTCGAAAATGAAAGGAATAGTTACTATTTAAATGAGTCTAAAGTTATATTCGGAAAGAAAAAAAAAAGCCAAACTAATAGAAGTAAAGGATGAGATTTCAAAAGTTAGAAATGTTAGAAAGCTGCTCATACAACTTGTTCATAATGCACATGGAAAATACCAGCTTTAAAAAAGAAGTATATAAGGGAAAAAAGTTTTAAGGTACTATAATTATCTCAAGCCTCCAATTTCATCAGAAGGGTACTTTCACTGCAGAGGACAGTATTATATCAGAGACTGAGGTTATCTTCCAAGAGATAGTTTTCAGAATATAGAATAAGGTCAAGTGAGTACAAGAGAGCATTTAAAGAGCCCAGTGACCCTATGACTTACGCTCTTGTAAAGTTCAGAAAGCTCACGATAAAGGCTAAAAGAGGAGCTGGATTGTCTTACGGTTTAGAAATTGTTGAATAAATACAAGAACCAGTACAATGGGAACATTTGCTGATCAAGGAGGGAAAAGAGCATGGAATCCAGAATAATTAAACACGAATCAATGTAAGATTTCCTATAACTGGCAAGTGGAGAAGCCACTAGAAAAAAATCAGCTGTAACTTCCCCTTCCTCAGATACCAGGGAGTTTCCCTTAGGAAACAAAATTGTGTGTATGTGTGCAAGACCTCATCTTTTTGTAGTGCCAGTTGAATTGTCTAGCACAGCGGTATTTTCCTGCAGAATGAAAGCACTTTAGGATGCCTGGAAAGGCAGCACAACCTACAGATGAGACGCTTAGGAGAGAAAGTAATTATTGGGATCATTGAGATGACACCTGAGATTGCCATCAAACTCTACCTGTCTGCATATAAGTGTTCAAGATCTCATTATAATTAATATTTATTATGGACAATAGTTTGTAAATAAAAAGCATAGAGAGCAAGTCAGTTGACCAGTAGGTTTGGGGAGAACTGAATTGTTCACTGGGCTCTACTGGCTGTACTATTCAGAGCTGCAGTAGGAACTTAGGCACAAAATGCACGTGCAAGAAGACAAGACCATTTCAGTGTCTGAATCACAAACCAAATCCCACTAGCAGACACTTGGGGAAAAAAAAAAAAAAAGGATACATGAAAACGCCAGTACTATAAAAAAACAAAGGTTCAGAGACATCCAATGCACTAGAAGTTATATAAAATAAAAAGATTAGTTTAAGGGGAAAAAAAAAGAGAATATGTTTATGAAAAAAACTATGAAAAATACCCTCTAGCTTCAGTGTATCTACATGGAGTATTTTGGTTTGATGCTAATTGAAACTCAGTTCAAATCATTTTCCACCATTAGCAAGGATGGGGATAGAAGGACCAATGAGAGTCTGAGCCCCACTCAGCATTTTTGGGAAAGTGATCTCAGCACTCTGACACTGGTGGTGGTGACAGCACTGAAGAAGGAAAATAAGATATTCCAAAGAAAGGAAACAAAGACAGGAAGAAGAGGAAGATTAAATAACCAAGGTGACAGCTTCTATTATCATTATCAAAAACAGCTTAGAAACTATTTTGGCATAGGCGGCCAGAGATTATTTTTCCCAGGTACACAGTGCAACTGAGAATTTGATACATTAGGGGATGGAGGGGAAAGAAGGCTGGAAGTTGTAAAGGCACTGACTAGATAACCACTGAAACAAAAACACCTGGAACAAAGTCTAGAGCTACTTCATGTTCCATGTCAATATTTGAAATAAAATAATACCAAAATGTCTGTGGCTTGGAGTGACTGAACTGTTGCTGAAGACGTGCCAGTGGAATAGAACCACGAGTTAATTAAGGAGTTGGTGTCATGATGGTGTTTTCTTTAGTTGCTACGAGCATTTTCATAAAAAGCTCAAGTACTAGATGAGGTCTGGCAAATTTTAAGGGCGCTGGTATTGTCTGTGTTCGTGTGAGTGCTGTGTGTGTCAGGATGTGATCTGGGTGGCTGGTCATATACCTAAGTATATACACATATATTGATACACGTAGTGTATCTGTGTGCTCTGTGCCCACTATGTCTACTGGGGATATATCTTCCCTCTCACTACTGGTTGGATCTGAGGGTGCAGCAGCCTCTCTTCTCTTGGGCTTTCAGATCCAGCTGAATAGATTTTCCTCAGAACAGCAGATGCTGCTTTATAAGAGAGTGTTGAGGTTTTAGTTAAAAATTATACTACACATAAGCATAAGGCTGCTGATGATTTATTTAGACATAGGCATTTGATGAAAGTAGGTTGAAGGTCTATATTTTATTAACATTGATTGGCTTGGGAGGAAAGATGTAGATCAGAGCTTTCAGAATTTCCTGGCAGTGACAACGATGATTCTGTGGCACAAAGCTCATTTTACACAAAGCAGATAAATTGGGGTTGAATCCATCTCATTTAATTTTAGTAATCTAAAAGCTAAAGGATCTTCTTTAGCATCTCCAGATTACGGAGCTTTTTTAGGATGGGTGGAGTCATCCTCTCTTTTCCTTGTCTATCATGGAAGCTCCAAAGCAGCTGATTTTTAAAGAGCTAAATTTGAAATTAATGACCCCACTAGATGATAGAGAATGAACTAGATCTGTCAATGTGCTTGCAGTGTGAAGGCTAAGACAGGACTCCTATGTCTGGTCATCTTTTGGTGGGTGCTCTTGTCGTTACTGCTGCTTGGCACAGAGTGAAGTTAACTGGCACTAAATAATTACAATAGTGTACAGTATAAATAACATAAAAATCCCATGGAAACAATATTTATCTGTCTTTTTTCCTCAATAAGTGCCTTCAAAAAAAAATTAACAACAACAACAACAAAAAAATATCAAACAACCAAATAAACCAAAATGCCCTTTATAACATCTTTTAATATTTGGTCAGCCCTGAAGTGGTCAGGCAGTTGAACTAGATGGTCATTGTAGGTGCACCGCAGCAAAAAAAAAAAAAAAAAAAATCCTATTATAAAAACCAAACTTCAAAATTAATAAGAAATTTTCTTCCCTAGGCAAATAATCTGGGATATACTGTGTTATAGAATTTAGACTGTGTGTGGGTCTTCCGAGATATTAAATCCTGACACATAGCAATCTGGAAAACCATCACAGTGTTCTTTCCCAAAGCCAAGTTTCATATTAACATTAGTTTTTCACCCAGCTTCTCCTTTCAGAATGCTGTCATGATTTAATGTCCTTTAGTTTGCTTATTTTTCTCTACCTCTCTAATTTAGACCAATTATTTCTGAGCTCAAAAGTGGTTTTAGCTGCAGTTAGTTCTTAGTTCTAGTGCTGTTCCCATTCCTCCACTTTTGTTTTTTATGGGATCATGGTGACACTTAAAGATATGGGCATTTTTCCTGCTCCCAGTCATAACTTCCTAAAAATTGTTTGCAATTCTCAGTGTACAGGAAACTATCACCGTTTCTTAATCATTATATTACATTGATATCATTGTGTAAATTGGTGTAAAACGATTCCGTGTCTCAGTTGCTGAAGCTGTGAAAATACATTAAACCAATTTGTTCATAGACAATCGTTGAGTAAATAAGATGCCCTTTCTAATGCCTACAAATACTTCTCATTTATTTTCTTTAAGGCAAAGTTAGTACGAACACAGAAAGCAAAGCAATTCATCTCTAGTGGAAGGGGGATTGGAGTACCTTGCATTGACATTATGAAACTATGTCTATTTTAAGTGAAAATAACTCTTTTACCTCATCAAATCAGAATGGAATTGCTTTTAATTCTGGTCATCTTCACAGCTTTCCTTCTCTTCCCACCCACCTTTTCCCCATACTTCTACATTTCCCCCTTGATTTTGCTGAAAAGTGTCAGACAGATTTCTGGCTCCATTGATGGTTTCCTTCATGTACAGGCTTTCAGATATAAACACTTCACCAAGAGCACAGCTCACACAAAACATAGTTACCTGCACTGTGCCTGGAGAGGTAAATTGGAACAGACAGGGGTGAGGGCTAGAGATGAACACACCCGGGAAAATTCTTTCATCTTCTTCTACAAAGTCTATCTGCCCCCATAAAGCTGTCAGCTGAATAACTTACATTTGATTATACAATTTGTCTCATTTCAGAAAAAAAGGGTAATCAAAAAAGAAAAAGATTTTGCATATAAAAAGGATTAAAAGTTCACTGATTTTGATTCTACTATTGTTTGAAAAGAAAAATATCTGATCCTACCTCTTCACAGGTGGTCCTGAAATCCATGTGCTATGACACAGCAAGTGATATTTGTCTAAAATGGAGAGAAAGATTTCATTAGAATGAAAAAGATACTGCTAAGCATAAAAGTTATCTGAGCTGAACAACTGCACTTCTCTTTGTTAGGTCCAGTTGTAGTCATTGCTTAAAAAGATAAACGATCGATGTTGCAACAGGATTAGGAAGCATCAAGTGTTAGAAGTTGTTTCTGGTTCTTACAAAGTACACAACCCGGTCTCATTAAATATAATCAAAGGAATGCTTATGTTCCCACAACCTTCTCCCTTCTACCAGGCATTCAAATTTACTTTTCTTATTCCAAGTATAAATGTCCTTTTTTTTTTTTTTTGAGTTTGTGGTTTGTTTGGGGTTTTTTTGGTGTTTTGGGGTTTTTTTCCACAAATAACAGTCTACTGCAAAGTAACAGAAACGTAGACAATTCAGTGTTGCTCCTCAGAATACTCTCTCTTCTAAATTATTGTGGTTTTTTTTTTCTTTTCTCCCCTAATTAAAAACCATCATGCATCAATACCTTTTGTGTCACATTTGATTAACATACATAAGCTCTCCAAGGAAGACAGTGTCATTTACCAGTGTGCCTGCTTTGCAGAAATATTTATGAGTTAAAAAAACCCCCAAATGTTAGAAAAGTCAGGAATATGTTTGAGTGCTGGCAAAATGTCACACCAAATCCTACAATTATTACTTTTTGTGGCCTTTACCTAAAGTATATTCATCCCAATGCATGCTTATGCATTCATTTATTTATAAGATAAAGCCACTGGAACAGGCTGTTATCAGAGGACAACAACAGTGTCCTGCTGCTGGTTCTGCAATAGAAATACTCATCCATCAGTCAAGAACATTTCCAGGAAACACTTCCTGGGCAAAACAGTCATTTCACTCAATGGCTGAAGAAACAAAAACCTGCAATAAAACCCTTTCCATCAGGTAATTTATTGCTATTCTGTATTAATTATGTACTTAGAATTATTTGCATAAATACAGCACTTGACGCTCCAACAGAAATTTTGACCCACTACCCCAAGTTTAAAATAAAATTTAAAAAAATCCTACACCTCGCACTACATCACATAGTACAAAAAGCAAATCCTAATAATAATAATGAAACCTCTTAAGTCTCTTGCTTTGTTTTGCTGCCCTGGATGCAGTTGTATTAAACCCAAGTGCACACACACACATAGGAGGTTAATGTTCTGTATTTACCGAGTGCTGCCTGGTTCACAGTCTGTGCTCCAGACTAATTTCTAGCAGAGCTAGCCCAGTTTAGGTAGGTGACAACACAAGAATTTAAAAGGGATCCATCATCATTCCTTCCTTATCAGCTTTACAAGTGCACCAAGATCCAATAAAGAACTACATCTGTAATTCTGCTCTCCAAGCGCTCATAAAAAGCAAGGTCACTATTATAATCTCAAAGACTTTTCTCTCTGGTGAGCCAGTTACTGTGCAATGAGGTACGTTTCCTTGTCATTCTTATGAACTCTCTTCCCAGGCACTTAACAATCTGAAGTGGGAAAGAGGCTTTACCCACCTTAGCAAAGTATTCTGTGGGCTTCTTAGCCTTCTGGAACTATAACTATACTATGGACGTGCTGGAACGTGTCCAGAGAAGGGCCACGAGGATGATCAGAGGGCTGGGGCACCTCTCCTATGAAGAGAGGCTGAGAGACTTGGGGTTGTTTAGTCCAAAGAAGAGAAAGCTTCAAGGAGACCTTCTTGTGGCCTTCCAGGATCTGAAGGGGGCTTACAAGAAAGCTGGGGAGGGACTTTGTAGGATGGCAGGTAGTAATAGGACAAGGGGAAATGGATTCAAACTAGAGGAGAGGAGATTTAGATTGGACATTAGGAAGAAGTTCTTCCCCATGAGGGTGATAAGACGCTGGAACAGGTTGCCCAGAGAGGTGGTGGAAGCCCCATCCATCCCTGGAGGTTTTTAAGGCCAGGTTGGATGGAGCTCTGGGCAACCTGGTCTAGTGGGAGGTGTCCCTGCCCATGGCAGGGGGGTTGGAACTCGATGATTTTCAATGCTCCTTCCAACCCTGATGATTCTATGATTCTATAAATGTGTGTATCTTTAAAATATAAACTGAAGTACTGCACAGTGTCCTCCTTTCTTGGGCCCTGACTATGTCAGGTCAGTAATTCCTACTGCAGTCAAAAGGGGATTAATTTGTTATGTTCTGCTTTATTAATAAAAGTTCTGCAAAGTTTGGATTTGGGCAACTTTGTTCCACAATCAGTGACAATTCCTCTTTGGTTCTTTTTTAGCTACTCTTTGATCTAAATCCTATCTAATCCAGGTCATTTCCACAACTCAGTATTACTTTGTTTTCTTCTTTTTATTGTTTTTAAGTATTAGGCCTTTACTTACTTATTTCAGAAATATTTGCATTACCATACAGAAGAGCAGTGAAGAACAACTAGGCTTTGCAGCATCACAGCTGATTGTATATACAGCTCATGATCTAAACCAACTTCTAATTCTGTTCAGATAATTTAGCAATCTTAGAAGTATGAAGCTACATCTGAATATCAAATACTTTACTGAAAAACTCTTTAAAATCTTTGAAAAAAAAACAAAATAACAAAACAAAACACTTTAAAAAAAACCCCAATATTTTAAACACCACTGCCATTAACTTTAATATGATTATTTCTGAAAGGCAGGAACCAGAGTTTTCTGTCCTATGTCTTGAGGGCTGTCCTGGCAAACAGAGCCCTTGGCCTTCCAAGAGACAGTTCTCACTACAAATATTGTCCCCCAATACCTGTTGATATTCGATGAATTTACCTGTAAATCACCTTGGTGATACTTCCTTTTTTTTCTCTACATGCTAAATTACAAATAGGTAAAACAAAATATACAATAAATACTCTCCTGACATCAACCTCCTACCGAAGTATCTTCTCAGGTTCCCACAGCAAGGTTACACACAGTGTTTCCTCTGGAAAAACTGGTTAGAGGCAATTTTTCACAATCTGCGACGAGCTTTTACTGTTAAAAATATTGTCTAAAATGTAAACCTGGAATTACATCTTTCTCCACACAAAATCATACTCATTGCAATGAGTGTATTTGTTTCTCAGGCATTCAACAACTCGGTTACTCATCTTTGCAACATAGCTGCCGCTGCTTCTGTACCCCTCTATTTACTACTGATTCTCGCCTGCAGCTGCACACAGGGAATTTAAACCCATTATCAATGTTCTTCTGACTATCAGCAAATTTGTAACACTTGGTATTTCAGAAACAGCACATAGAAGGTTTGATTACAAAGCACAGTACCTCATAAATCAGCTCGGAAACGTCATTGTTTCCAGCATTTACACCCTAAAGAAACACTCTAGATGATTAAATTAGAGGAATACATATCATGTATCATGCAGAAATTTTATGATGTTATGATGGTAAAATGCCCCAATGATTAGTAATTGTCTCCTCCTATAACACATGAAAAAAACCAAACAAACAAAACAAAAAAAAACATACCGACAAAAAAACAAACAAAAAAAAACCCACAAAAAAAAAAAACAAAAAAACCAAGCCCAGAAAATATAAACCACAGTTATTTAAAATATAAACCACAGTTATTTAAAAAGTAAAACATTTGTAAAATGATAAACTGTGAAATCCATTGCTAGCAGATAACCCTGATCAGCCTCTGGGTAACCTCTGGAACCTCATTATCTCCAAATCAGAGCTGCTTTCACCGAAGCACATTTCCAGCTCTCCTGGAAGGTTCCTTCAGTCTCATCTAGACAGCCCACTGATTATCATCCCCCCAGGCCCCTTCAGCCTCAATATTTGATGCAGATTTTTTGTTTCTCCCCACCCTTAGGTTGTTTTGGGACAAACTGTGCTCCAGAAGGTGAGAAAGGAGATGCCTGTGGCTTTGAAGGAAGAGATGCAGAGGAAACAGCAACCGTATCAGGATAGAGTAGGGTGGGCAAGCAGAGGGGTGGCATGAGCAGAGCGGAAAAAGAAAAAAGAAAGAATGGTTCCAACAGCAGCGAAGCTTCCTCTGAAAGGGTTGGAAACCACTGCAATCAAGCACATGTAAATGAGTAAGCTTTGAAAAGTTACTTTCCTTCCTTTTGACTTGATTTGCAATCTGCACTTCCTCCGAAACCGAGTTACCAAACTTATTTAGCTCATCTCTGCTGATAGATGTAAAGCAAATAACACATGACAGACAGGTTGGGAACAGACTTTGACATCCCCCTGACAGAACAAGCAGTTATTCAATACTGCAGAAACATTTACCGAGCTGTATTATTATGGCATTTGGGTTCTAAAGGGAAATCAAGGGCTAAAACATAATGGTAAAGTTGAAGGCTATGGCAGCCCTCAGAGACAAAGCTTCATTTAGGATAACGCACCGAGCACTTGAGCTATGCTCTGATCTTCCTATAATAAATCAGGTCACATTCCGGTGGTATAATTGATGTAATTTCTAAGTACTTCCATGACCAAATACTCCAGTACACTTAATAAAATGGGATAGCAAACAAACAAGTAAGAGACGCTTCGTAAAGCGTTAGGAAGACCACAAACCTTTATTTGGTATCAATCAATAAACTATAATCAATAGTATTTTATTTATACTATTGAAGTAACTGTAGGAAAAACTTGATTGTCTAGGCAACTGCTGCCAAGTAAGTGTATAAGACTGCATACACAAAGAACAAATTCATGGAGAAATTGTGTAAGATCAAAAGCAATTTAATGTAGCACATGATATCACTGCAGCTTGTATACTTCTTGCTTGCTGGAGACAAGTCACAAGAAATTCGTAATTGTCTGAGAACTCTCTGAATTGCTAACTGAGAAACAGACAAAAAAAACCATGTTTCAAAGGCAAAATATCAGCTCTGCAACTAATTGTGACAGTAGTTCACTAAAAAAACTTCATGTTTGCCCTTTCAAAGTCTTTCAGCCTGAGTTCTTACCAACATCTTTTGTGCTCTGCATTTTGGCGATGTCTGAAGAAAACCACATCTGTCATTTTTGCATGTGTTAGGAAAGTAAATATACATATTAGTAACTCTGCAGCAGCTTTTCTTTCTCCGGCAATAATTAAAGAAAACAACCCAACAAAACCACCTTTATTGTAAATAGAGAAAGAAGGCTCAGAAATGATCCTTACGTGTAGCATAGCTGGTCCTTTCTGCTTTGAGGGGAAGAAATACGTTTTGGGGAAAAAAGAGGCATTACTTCAACTGCAAATTCCAGAGAGGCATATTCATTCCATCCAGCTTGTCACAAGGTGTTCAGTACTGGAAGAGCGGTCACAGGCACACAGACAGCACAGTACATCAAAGGAGCAGTTTAGGAACCACAGGTGAATAAAACTCGATTCAGTCACCATTTTCCAGAACACTTGAATTATTATTTGTTTGAACACCAAGTTACTTATGTTCAGTTAACATGATGATTTTTAATCATTTGTGATAGTAACATATTGGACTCATCTGGTGAGAAATTTCTCAATGAGTTGGGAACAGATAAGACTCTAGATCCAAACATAGCCTCACACTTCCCTCAGAGTTCAATACGTGAAGGGAGATCTATAGAGTCCTTGCACAGAATTACAGATTTAATAAATTGAGAGATGCTTATAAAGTTGGAGGCCCCTAAACGGCATGGACATCTTTCTACCTGGCAGTTCAAGGACTGAGATGAACTTTGAACTCAGCAAAGCTGTGCTCTTCTCTGGCAGGGAAGGGGAAAAAAAACCAAAACATCACCTGACAAAGCTTTTTAACAAAATATCCAGCTCTTAGCAAAGCTCCTGCTTCAAAAGAATTAAGTTGGCAATTAGTTGCTAACAAGGTTTTTAATGTTTAATTCATTCTACCTTGGTTAAAACAAGAATAATATTTACCTGCCAGTCATAACTTATTATTTTAATTGCAAGCATTTTTAATCAGCAAGACCAATTAAGGATTCACTGTATAAACATCAATTTTTTTCAAGAATCAGTGAGCCACAGGCAGTATTAACGGAATGAATGTATCTTGGGCTCCTGTTTGTTTATCCAGTACTGTTTCCACCAACAATTATCTAAGCCCGCCCAGAACAAACACCCACAAAATGGCTTAACAACTAACCCAGTCTGTTCTGGCCTGGCAAAAGGAAACTGATAGATGTGGAAAAATAAAATTAAAAAAAAAACCAACAAAACAAAATAATGCAACCTGAAATCTTCCAGAGTATCACATGAGAACCATCTGAAAATGGTGAGGTTCAATCTCACTGGGCTACCCCTGTTTGTCTTTATGTGAAATGTTCTATGGCAAACTAACCAGGAAAGTTTGATTTTGGCCCAAAGCCTGGAATGGTGCTAGGGGAAAAAAAAATAAAATAAAAAAAAAAATGTTTTGACTTTCAGTAAATGGAAATAGTGTAATACCACATATTTATTTGGCATTTTCAGATTCTGTATAAATAACTGCAAAATATATTTATTTATACCTGCATATATGCACATGTGCCAGGTTCAAAGCTAGCTGCTGAAGGTCTAAATACAAAAATAATCATTCACTGTGAAATTTGAAAAAAAAAAATAAATCTGTATTTTCCCCAGATGATGCATTGCAAAAATCCCGCTTTAAAAAAAATCAAAATAAAAATGTACAATGAGTAATGAAAATTAAACCCAGATTAAATGAAAAAACACAATTATTAGAATTAATACAGAAGATGTTCATTGAATCAAATGAATGTTTTACTTCCAGGTTACATATGTGGAAAGCAGGGCATATTTTTCTTTTCTTAATTGACTGAAAAGTTTCACATATATCAATAAAAATGCAAACCAGGATTTCTGAACAGATATGACACTATTTCTGCTCTTATGCTACAGCCTGAACCTCAAACTCTAGCACGTCTTGATAGAGCTTGAACTAGAAAGATAAGCAGAACTGAAAGAAATGACAAAATCTAATCTCAGAGAAATTCAGAAGTTTCATTAACTTCAATGAAAACAAAATGACAAGTCATTTTAAATTGCCCCTGGACAAAAAATACGCAAGCTTCATTTGAAAATTCATAACCAAACCAGTATTTGATTTTGACCTTTCCTCATTTTGATTAGATTGAAATTACTTGAGTAAGGTCAAAACATTTTAATTTTATGTTATCATTTGGTTTTATGATATAATTCATATCATTAAAAACAATATCCCTATTCTACATGCACAGAATCAAAACCCTGTCTATTTTATATTAGCAAGTTATTTACCACAATGTTATAAATTTGCAATTGGCTTAAAGTAGAGCAGTAGCAGCGTTTAAAGTTGCTTCCCTGTGATGGCAATAGATGTGAACACGTCTCCTTTTGGATTTGTAGCAGAAGCTCCTAACTGGTTCAGATAGAAATGGACACCGTGTTGGAATGGGGTGTCAAAAGCAGCAGTGGACACCAGGCTATTAGTCCTTTCCATCGAAATAGCAATAAAAATCGTATCAGCACGATGAGAAAACTGGCATCATTTAACTTGCCGTGTTTATTTTCCCACTGATATTTGAAAGGGAGATTGCTTTCTGCTCAGTAATTACCATCGTCACCGGGTTTGCAACTGCAGCTCAGATTCCTTGCTGACAACTTGGAGACTAAATTGGGCTATCAGGGGCAAAAAGGTTTGGGAAATATGCCTGAAAGCAACCTAGGAAGATGGGCAGAGGGGCAACTTGAGATGCTGTGAGATAACAGGGAGTCAGAGCAAGCTGGTAGAACAGAAGAAACCAGAGATACTTGGTAAATCAACACTCTTTGCTGAGACACAACTTAAGCGACTAAACTCTGGTATCTGAATCACCTTGGTGAAACAACAGAACAAGACACATCAGAAATTATAGCAGCAAGACCCCAGATTTCTTATTTGAAGTGGGCTAAGGAATCTGTGTTGTGCTGCAGCTTAGACAAACTCTGTTGTTTACCGTTGTTATCAGGTCACTGATCCTTGAAAGTCCCTGATATTTCTTCTCCCCTGTCTAAAGTATGAACTTAAAGACTTTCAATAAATGAGTTAATCACAAAAAAATGCAAGAAATACCTTTTTTTTTTTAAATGAATGACTTAAATTAATGTGATCAAACAACGATGTGACAGTTTTAGAGTGAAGTCTGAACTGCAACTCAGCTTCTACTACCAGGCCTGTAATCAACAGTGACCTTCCCATCTAATTAAAATTCCTGTGACAACAAGTGCACACACACTTCCAGTGGTCACCATTTGTTTGTCATCTCTGGGAAAGTGCATCTATGGCACAGAGCACTCAAGGTTTGTCACAGTTGCTGCTACGGTGTCACCTTATCTGCGAAGTGACTTTAAAGAATACCATTAAACATTCATTTCCCTCACGTTAAAGAAATAAAAAAGTAACCTATTTCAACTAGTTGCCAGTGAAGAAGGTGGAATAATACTGCGCATGAACCAGGAAATTCTAGCCAGGAGAGATACTATGGTCATGGTTTTTAGACTTCAACGCATTCCTCTTTTTTTCAGAGCAGATACTTCTCTATAACAGAATTCAGTACTTATCGAAAACAAACACCAGTAGCTTGGCTCAAAATTAATCAACATAATTAGATCTTCCACTTGAGTTTTTATATGATTGAGGCAAAAACCTCTTTAACTCCTCTGGAATCCAAAAAGTAGGAATTTGTAGCAGTGCTGCTGTAATATCATCAAGTCAAGTTTATTTATTGTCAAACTGTTCCTGCAGTAGTACATTGTCAAAATGTATAAAAAGAGAACTTGAGATATGCAAAATATGCCACATAGGAAAACACAGCACTTAAAGTACTGTAAAATTAAAATAAACAAAGTTAAGTAGCCAGCGAAAAACGCTTGGAGTTAATCAGAAAATATCCCTCTGAGAGCAGCATCCCTCCCCAAAAATCTTCCTGTACAGGACTGGTTTGCACTGGGATGGTGAAATGCTCATCCTAGAGCTCACCCAGAGCCAGGATGCCAAAAAGTGAAAGCTGTAAGAAATTGTTCTTTGCCTGTAAAGTCTTGGACACACTCATGATGCTATCTAATTATCATATGGGTAGGACGACCACTAGTAACTCCTATGGTTGTTTTTCATGCTCAATCACTTCACTTTTAACTTTGACAAATTTTAATTGTTTGGACTGAACCTCTTCGTTACCAGCTTCCCAATATAGATGCTGGAAATTTGACAGAATAAACTGCATGTGGGGGAAAAAAACCCCAAAACAACAGAAGAAAACAAAACAAAAAAATGAACCAACAACAAAACAAACAAACCCCCCAAAAAAGCATCAAAAACCCCAAACAAACCAAATCTGGTAATAACAGTCAGGGAAAGCAGAAACTATGAACTGGGACATGATACTCAGGGATGGAAAAACTGGACTAAGGACTAAGGTAGAATGGTACAGGTAATATATAAACGGCCCTACAAAGAAAGAGCCACTAAAGGCAGGTGAAGGAAGATGGAAGGGAGATGAAAATTTGAACTGTACAGCCAAGCAGACTGGAAGACACTGCAGTCAGGTTGAAAAAGTGTTGCCAGGAGTAGAATGAGAGGAATATGGAAGGGAATTTAAAACTTGGTAGACCAGCAGAAAGAAGTTAGGGTAGGCCAAACTAAGGAAGCTTTTGGGCCATGGACAAGTTGAGGAATAAAGGCAGAAGGAGACAACCTTCAGGAGAGTGAACCTTCAAGAGGTTTATAACCACCATAGAGCACTTGCCTCCAGGGAAACATACCCAAAAATCAGATCAATGTTCCACAGGCACGGCAGCATTACACTTGTTTTACTGTTCAGAATACTAAAATTAAGCAATGTCAACAAATTTATTGTATATATCATTAAACTGTCAGTGTGGACCCCCCTATGGATTTAGTCCATGCCGACTAGTACTCTCTCAAACAACAGGCTACAGGATTCAGGAGTTAGCATAAGGATCACACTCAACAGGTCATTTTTTCACAGTCATCCTTCTTTGCAGGATAAGGCTGTTCCATACCACAGATGCAGGCTGTCTTATGCAACTACTCTCAACGCCAGAAGCCAGCTTCATTCATAAACAAACTAGGAGCTTCATCTTTTGGAAACCCACAAAAAGCGGCAGAACATTACAGTTAGTACAGCAGCTGAAATGACAGCTCTAAAAGCTTCCAAGCCTACCCGTGAAAGTATCAGAAGATATCTCATTCTGAGTTATTTTTTATGTGATTTTTTTTTTAAAGTGTATTCCAGTGGAAAATTTAGCTTATGATTATGTAACTGAAACTGAGTCATAGTGTATATTCAAAAATACGATGGCTTAAGTTTGCATAGCTGTGATTAATTCAGGTAATTTCTAACTTTTAACTTACCTGAAAGATTTTAAAGGTAAGCTTTGAAATCAAATGGGACTCAAGATAAAAAAATGCCATTGATGTCTCCAAAACTCACAGGTACAGTAGGTGCACATCTATATCGGTACACTAAACAGTACCAAAGGACTTCTGCACTTCAGACACAGTCACCGAAGCAAAGCAGGAGTTTTGCTCTTCCTTTTTACTTTCCAAGACTCTCAGTCTTGTAGGGGAGAGGACAGAGTTCAGGTCACAATCCCTTTATTCACTTGAATATCTATTTCAGGGAATAGAAAGGTTATAGTTTAAAGACTTGGTCCCCTCACCCTGTGGGGATATGGAACTAGAGGGAGGTTTAGGATTCTTTTTCAGCATACTTTTCCCACAAGGTAATGGAAGTAAGAAAGAAAATTCTCGAAACTACCCATGAAGTATATGTGTTAATAAAAGTAGAGAAGATGGATGAAAGAGAAAAAAAAAAACATAAAAAGGGAAATAACATGAGAAAAGAGAGAAGAGATTATTGATAGGAAGGGCAAGGAAAGAAAAAGATGTGAAGGAGGGGAAGATGGAAATATGCTTTTTTTGAAAAAAAAAGCCAAACTTTATTTCTCCATTACATACTAATTTTCAAAACTGTTCTTATATGAAAGTCAGTTTGATCAAATTCATATGTACTACATTAAATGTGTTTGGGTTTTTTTATCAATATTATTTAATATTCTAAATGTGAAAGGTAAGAAGAGAAAGCATCTTAGAATATTAAAGACTGTACATTTTGTTGGGCCTGCCCCTTCCTCCAAACAGACCTGGGAAACAAAAAATTAAGACAAAGCAATGCCAAGCTTAGGGACAAGATGACTATCAGCAGTAATGTTGAAAAGGGAGGGTCAGAGATGCATTAAGAGATACTTTCCTTACATCTTCAGTCACATGGTTATGGTAAGTGTGCTGCATTTTAAAATCTTTCCACAAGATTATCAGAACTCTCAAAGAAAACAAATTACTTAAGTGCAGTTTTGGGCACCACCTGAATTCACAATTGCTTGTAAGTATTCTTCCTCATTTGAGAAATAAAGTGAAAGAGAGCTATGTAAAGAGAGCAAGCTCTGTACAGAAGTCCAGTGCCACAACGAATTAAAGCAAATGAAGTCAGTATTAGCACAACGCACTGACGCAGGAAATGAATACGGCTGTTGTGGGGCTGCACGGCATGTTTGAGGATCTGGGATTTGGCAAACCTGTCACAAAGGGATGATTAAGGAAGAAAGCTCAGCTAAATTAAGATCCTGCAGCAGAACAAAACACATGACTGTTTTTAGAAACTGTTGACGTCCACATAGCCCAGGGAAAAGACTGGCCTCTTTCAGCACAAGTGACAGCGATGCCATCAGGGTAAGCTACAAGGACATACTGAGAGTAAACAGCAGACAAGTTAAATCTGAGACATATACAGGACAATGTGAAATGATGGCTTAGTAGAAGTTCTGTAAACTTCATGTCAAGGACTCCGCTGCCCAGAGCCCCCCAAAATCTAAGTTCTTTTGGCAGTTAATAAACATGTCAAAGTGCAAGATCGTCTAGGAAATCCTGGTACCAAGCAGCTTTATTTGAGCTTGAAACTATGCAAGAAAAAAACAAACAAAAAACAAACAAACATTCTGAGAAATATATACACTGAAATTGAGTGGGAATCCTTTGTGATGGCTCTAGCTTCAGAAGTAGTGTTCTAGAGTTGTGTCTGCGATATTGATCGTATTTTAAATAAGTCTTAATAAAGCATAACTGTCTAAGCCTGGTTTAAAAAGAAGTGAAAACCAGAACACTAAAGAAGATACTAGAGCGTTTCGCTCCTTGGGAAATGCTTCTCCTTTGAAAATTAAGATTTCTTTTGTGAGCTGCTGATACTACCTCTCCTAGCAACAGCACAGCTTCCAGGTGCTTGCATATCTTCACAGTTTTAACAGCCATCAGTCTCTGTTTAAAAAAACCCAATGGTTTGATTGAGAGAAGCATTATGTTTAAGATTTTAAAGAGGACCCTAGAGCATCAGAAAACTCCTTAAAAATTGTTTATATTTGTCAATCCAATGATCTTTTTTTGTTCTCCTTCGTGGGAACAGGGCAGGAATACAAAGTTTGTATCTTCAGACCTTATTATTATCCAAACCAAATATTACTCTCCTAATAAAAATAACAACATCGGTGCACACAGCACAGCACCATGTTTGATCAAAGAATTCAATTGCCTATTCCATCATCACAAAGTCTAAATAATAGGCTAAAAGAAGTCTTGCCCCAGACAGAGTTCGAGCATCACGGGATTTTTCAGTCTCTTTCAGTGTATTTGACAACAACTCACCTTAGGAATTCCTCTGTCCCTGGACTAGTTGCCTGTAAACCCTCACGGTACCAACTTTGGAACAGCCAATGCAAAACCACGTTATGCTGTCAAGCTTATCAGATCACCTTCACTGCCTGTGCGTATCTCGCATCACTCCATCCAGAAGCCTGTTCTGTTATGGCTTCTGATCAACTTCCGACATTTCCTGAGGGAACAGCTGTGATTCCCCCCCAAGACCTGTTCACCCAACACCACTTCTGCACAGCAGTAGACCGGTAGGTGATGGAGGGACAAAACCACAGTAGGAAAAGAAATAGCTTCTATTCTGAGATCAGCTTCCATGTGAAAAAAAAGTTTCTGGTGCTTTTAATGGAGGCTTATGACTCAGGTTCCAGAGAATAAGAACATGGGGTTGTTATTCACAGACCTCTTGGACTTTGAAAAGCTTTACATGGGAAAAAAAAAAGTATTGTTTTTACTTTTTCATCCAAATTGGTAATCAACTGTCCCATTTGCCCCACAAATGTCAAGTCTCTTGTTCAGAAACTGAAGAGTGTAATCTATCTGTACATTTAAATACATTCACAGAAACTCTATGATGTAGACCGATTCCTAGTTCTGTACTCTGGAGTTAAAAATATCTCAGACATAGAAGACTTACCAGGAGCTTTTGCTCCAATTTTCTGATATTTATCGTTGGAGACCTATAACTCTTTAACTATATAACCATGCAACTATGGAAAACAGTTTGTGCAAAGCTGATTGGAAAACAAGCATATGAACCAGACATATGGATTTTCCTCATATGTCTTTCCAGAGTTGTGCTCTTCAACTCTGAAATATCCTTTCCACTGTAATTGACAACACACGATTCATAACTCTGTTTGTTCAGCATATGAGTTATCATTCCAAAACTGCCTAATAAACCTAATAAGCCTAATAAGGCTTTTAAAAGAGTGATCTGTACTTTCAGAGTCAGGGAAAATTCTGTATAATTGATAGAATCACACTAGGATAAAGTGTGATAGAATCACACTAGGTAAGTTCAAAATAAGGTCTCAAAATCAATACTTAAAAATTTAAAGATGAAAATATATTAATGTGTATTTGTCTAATCACAACTTAATATCTGATGGAATATTTCAAGGCTTCAGAACTTTATCTAAGGAAGTAGATGAAGGGACAATATTTTATTACATTTTGTTCACTTTAAGTAAAAAAATTAGCAAAGGAGTTTCTTTTTTTTCTTTCTTCCTTTACTTCCCTTCTTTGCCAAGAAACAGCTTTGTAAAACCAACACTTAGAAATCCTCATGTTTAAAGTTAGAAACAGATTTAAATATCTTGCTGAACTAAGCATTCACAACTCCTAAGGTCGATGTTGAATTTTGTTTGCCCTACGTGTAACAAAATTAGGATACTAAAATTATTTTGGGATTAGCTAACTTCCAGAAGTAATAGATTCAGTAAGAGTTATTAACTGGACATTAATATTTGAATTACAATTTTGGTCATATCATGAAAAATAAATGTTACCAGTGGATGATATAAAGATATCAGATAACATCTTCGTAGGAAAACAATAAATCCTTGTAACTTAAGGAATCAGAAATAGTCCACATGAGCAGTATCAAGAAAAATCCCTGACATACACTATGACAGCAATTGCTGGAAAGTCTTAGTAAGGGAACTTTCATACTGACAAGGGTGCATAGTACAACACATAGTCCAGAAATATTGCTTCAACTTCTGATAGAGTTGCTCCTAAACTGAAATTCCTACTATTTATGCCTGCAAGTTATGTAAAAAAGATGAATGCAGCGTATGATAAGGTTTAAGAGCATCCATTCTTAGATTATGTTATTAGAAATACACTACAACACACAAATATTCAAAAAATGGACTGAAAGAATTTATTTTAGACACTTGCAGGGTGATGCAGCCTAAGCTGGACCAAAATATAAGTGGGAAGAAGTCTGAAAACTGCCCTCACTGAAAAATACTGGAAGTTCTGCTTCAAAAAAGGAATAAAAACTGCAAGACGTGATACACTAGAGAGTCTGCTGTGTAAAGTCATTAAAAGAACATGTTTCTCAATATGCAGTTCATTTGACAGATCAGCTGCATCCATGATGAAAATTATTGCTCATAGATATATTTTTTTTAATATGACCTCATTGCCTAAATAAACATATAATCAGCTATATTTCAATTCAGGCACTTTGCCAAATTCTGCATTTTCTACCACCTTTCTTTGAAAAGAATACACAGTAAGGGCGGTGATGTTTAGCAGCTGACTGTTCATTCACCTACTCCGCTGACAAGTGACCAAAGAAACTGATTGTGGTTAAAACAACGCAACAGGCTGGAGAAATTGTTAAATCAGGAACAAAGCCAGACTTCCCCCTCCTCCATACCCTCTGTAATCCCTCAGGTAGAAACCTTCAGAGACCCAGTGCTAAAATATGGAACAAAGCCTCTTAGAAACACGTGCTACTTTGAGATTAAAATTCAGAGGGCCATTAAATTAGAGCACTAACACTCCTTCCGTTTTTTCTCTACCACCTCTCCTTTTACATTTCACAAAGCACGTCAAGATCATTCTCCTGAAGCAGAATTAGGATTCCAGAGAGAAGATTGGGACTGCTGAAATGTTCAACATGTCAGGGTGTTACAGATCCACACTTCTGCTCAACAGCAATAAGTAGTACAATGTCTAACTGCCTCTTCCAGATCCTCAGGTGAAAAGAACAATCCACGTCAGTCACGTTCAGTAGGCATCTGCTTACTGTGTCTTACCCTGGAAATCCAGGCTGAAATTAAATGCTGCAAGATCATTCAGAGGCTCTGAAACTGCCTCCCTAAAGGTAAGTACAGTATACAAATTGAACAAAACACAGAGAGCTCTTAAAAAACATTTTGCAAAAGCCAGTACAAAATATCATAGAGGTTTTTCAAGGATTCTCTTGATAATAAAGCAAATTATGGAAAGAAAAATTAAAAGAAAAGGTCAATATATACAGTTTTTGCATGGAAATTAATGAATGAAAACATTTTTGAAGTTTCTGCTGTGGGGTTCCATGACTGAAGAGCTGTAATTTCTACATGCTACAGAATAACACCTTCTTTTTTCTATCCATTATTCCATCACTAAATAAATTCCAAATCAGTAACTAGAAACTCCTATCTGTACGTAACATTTAGATTCAAAATCCAAATGACAAAAAGGATGAAAAGCAGGTGCAGAAGTACCTGAGGACATAGTCTAACAATGTTAGAATGAGCAACACAGACAATTTACTGTTGCTTTCAGTGTCCAAATGTTAACTTACAGTCACCTAACCAAAAGCAAAAGGCCACCAGCTCTGCAATTATCAGTCAAATAACTCATTTAAGATTAACAATAATCTATTCACTTTCATCCGCTGTAGATAAAAGGGAATCAATCAATAAAGGAAATTAAGCACAGCAGGATTTGCTTCAGGTTCAACAAAACTTTTTATGCATGAAAACCCATTAATTCTGCTGGGTTTTAACAGTAAACTTACAGCGAGAACGTGGCCACAAACAACAGGAGCAGTGGCCCTCTTCTGCCTCTCACTATCCTCTCACTCCTCAGCACACAGACAACGCAGGACACCTGGTGATCCAGAGCTTAATAGGAAGTTGTGCACCACCCCAACAATCCCCTCCTTTCCACACTCTCCAATTCCTGGAGAGGATGTTCAAAGTAAGAGGGTAGAAGAAGGTACTTAAAGAGGGATGACAGGGCCACACTAAGGCACAGGACAGGAAGATCACTCCTTTGTCCCACCAGGGCCATCCCTTTCCTCTGGCTGTGAAGGACACATTAACACTATTTAATCTGTTGCACAAGGAGTAAGCATGAGCTGGAAAGACTTGACAGACAGACCCGTTTTATTCCATGCAGTAGGACCCAACCAGACCACCTAAGAATGTATGTCTCTACACATTTTCTTACTAAATGAATTTTTCTCTATGCCGGAAAGACTTGACAGATAGATCCATTTTATTCCATGCAGTAGAATCCAACCAGACCACATAACAATGTATGTCTCTACACATTTTCCTACTGAATGAATTTTTCTTTATGCTGCCTGTAAGAAACTGTAAACAGTTAGCTACTCCTTCCTTACTCAATAAAAAAATAAATAGTATTTAAATTGTATTTAGCAATTACAAATTCTATTTACTTTTTTTTACTATGCTATGCATCATACAGCTTGCTCCAAAAACAACTATTTAGTACTCCTCCTTTTCATTGAGGGTATCATATATGCCATAAAATTTAAAATATTGCCGCAGTTGGAATTATGGCTACAATTACGGAGGATGGCTCAGTGCCTCCAGCAATAGCATACTATAAACGCTACACAATAATTCTATTTCACCTCCAAATGTTCAATAGGATTAATTTACACAAGTACATTGTCCTTTTCCTCACGTGCCACAGAAACCGTCGCCCTGGAGTGAAAGATAATCGCTCTTTAGACTCAGTGCTGTGCAACTGAAGGGGGCGAGGCTTTCTCATTGGAATGCAAGGATTGTAAAGCCAACTGTTGCACAAGTGACTGGATGAAAAGTTGCTTCTACGAAAAAGCTGACTTCTGTGACCGCTGTTAAAAAAACAAACAAACTTTGCATCAGCAACATGAAGAAAAATGTTTTCACAAATGAAAACCTACGTGTGTGACAACCACAAGAACGCTGCCCAATCTCACCGGCTAAGGAAAAAGGACAACCAAGCACAGGAAAACCAAACCTCAGCGCTAATACTGGTTTATAAATATATGCTGTATATTAAAGTTCAGTACAAAATAAGGCATTCAGTATGAAGAATAAAGTCACTCTGTCTTTATAGCAGTGAGCTGATTGCATGGCCTGTTTTAAAGTTTTATATTGCAATGTCTAACGCTAGGTCAAAGGAACGGGCAGGCATTTATTTTTATATATTCAAATATTCAGAATAAATATTATTACTTATGAAGATGGAATGAATTAGACACATCTTATGCATTACAGGCTATTTAATATGTTAAAATATTTTAGTAATGATCACATTTAGTCATTTTTTTCTGCCATTTTATGAAATCTGATGAAGTTAAACAATGAAGACAAAATCTATAGCCAAGTATCACATCTAAGAGAAAAGCCAGGTCATGTACAAGTGGAAACTGTTAATTAACTGATCCTTATTTCACTTGTTCTCAAATTTGCCTTTTTATGCATTCAGCACAAACCTACCAGACATCAAGACTATTTTACTATCACTAGTTATGCCTTATTTGTTCAGAGTTTTGCAGCTGAAATTGTCTCTGATGACCTCAGCGGAAATTTTGCCATTATCTTCAAAGATACGAAAGACTTCATGTTTCTCAGCAGGTTATTCTTGGTTAACAAGAAGATGTTGAGAAGGCCTCACTATGTTTTCCCGTACTCGTTGGAATTTTTGAAGCTATAGCAGCTGACAGAACTACAGAATCACCCCCGAACCTCTGGTTCTGCAACAACTAGATTGGCATTTTATACAACAGTTCAACCACAATAAGTTCACTTGCACCAATGGCTGTAAGAACAGGGACCGCTGGTGTGAGAAGAGTCTTCTGCATTTGTCCTTCATTGGGAGAGCAACATTTCACTAGCCTCAAAATCTAACTTCGTGCAAGGCATATCAGAGTAAATAATAATTAAAGTTTTGGATATATATCTCCAAAACTTTATTTAAAGTTATTAGTTATTACTAATTATTTATATAAATATAATGGACAGTAATAACACCTCTTTCCATAGCAGTTGAATGGGCATCCGTTACAACCCATCAAAAGAGCCTTGCTCGCCAAAATGCCTAAGCAGAAATAACACGTTCTGATTTTCAGAAGAAAATGCCATTCATTATGACTCACATAATGATAAAATGTAACAACATTAAAATAAAATACTTTAAAATCATTAATAATTTTTAAAATACTTGTAAAATTGTCAGTATTTTTTATTAGCCACAAAATAAGATTACGAAATGAAGAAATAGTACAAACGAACAGATTATCTCATTTGAAGAAAAACCAACATTAACTAATCATGATTCAATTTCACTATAATGTTGTTTATAGGGGTTTATTTTAATTTATAATCTTACATCTGCTTCTCTTGGGAGATTGAATGATTTCTATTTGGTTTTGAAATTCATGCAGCTCACTTCAGTCTCAAATTTACTACTAAACTCATTAAAAAGAGATCATCTCCATTTTTTAAAATAAATGTGAATTGAAAAAATGTTTAAGTGCCCTTAATCAACTATGTTTTATCATCTGTGCTGTGAAATTCACCCTGGGTCCAAAACAAAGGAAATCTCTCCTATGGGTATGAAACTGTATTTATATGTTAATGAAAAGGTGCCCAAAGATTTGATGGACAAAGGCTCCTATTCTGACCCTAGCCCCTTAAACGACCTCATGGTTTCACTCTTTACAGGAAGGTTTTTGTTAGCTGGGACTATATTATTTCCAAATTTACAGGAACGTTCCTCCATTTTTATTTTTTTTCTGAGAAGTATCATTTTCGAACGTTCCCTAAAGCTTTGTCTTTTATTTTTCAGGAAGGAAAGGATCCCACTCCAGCTGTGGTTTTGTTTCATTTTTCAGGAAATCATTAGTGAAGGCACCATCGACCACAGTGCCCACTTACAAGTAAGATGGTTATTAACTTCCATCTGATCTCACCAATGGGCACCTCTTTCTCCAAGTAATAAGGACAAGGTTGAACCTCTAGAGTCTTTTCTAAAATTCTTAGTGTGGGAGCAGCATCTGACATCTCTTCACGTTGCAGTCCTACAACCACTTTTGATGGAGAAAGCTTTTATCAGGGCAAAGCTCTAAAATACTGTAAATATGAAAAAGACCATCAACTCTATTTTATTATACTTATCTTTTAGCAGGTATAAAAATAAATAAGAGCTATGCAATCCCAAAATCTATGCGTTACCATGTGAGTAACAACAGCAGAATTCACTGAAGTTTTCCTCAACAAATAAACAAATACAGTAGTCTCAATATTTAATTAATTTCTTACTCAGAATTTAATTTCCTGACAATATTTTGTTTCTTTTAAAGTGCTTCAAACCTCATTCACACGATATAAAAACAATTGACAAACTGAGCAGCAGCTTCTGATAGGACTTACAAAATGCTAGCATCCATTTATGCTTTGATACAATCCTCTACCAGGACTAAAAAAATGAAAGGAAAGACTTCTCTTTGTTTAGTTTTAGCTTTCCTACATTTCAGTTTTTGAACACAACTGCGTATGATACATATTAGTGCTGTCACTGTTAAGCAGAAGATGGTAATTCTGTAGTCTCTCAATACTAATTTAGAACAGAACGTAACATATACCAGATTATCCCCTGCAATAAAAAAAAACAACAATAAAATTACACAGCAATAGTATGAAGATAAGCAATCAAAGTCTAAAAGACTGAAATAAACTTGAAATAACTTTAAATAGCTGCAGAAAAGGTTCTACTGCGCTAATGCAACATGCTGAACTTCAATCTCTGTACTTCTTCTCTAACGTACTATCAAAGCTGTCCTTTCCTCAGGGAGCTAGAACTCCCCACAGCACTGATTATATGTTTGGTGAGCTGTGGTGTTTGCCAGGTGTCCCACCAAAATCAGTGGGGTATCAAATGGGAACAGCAATCTGGGAAAGTGTAAAAAACTGTTAAATGAGCGCCTGGAAGATGAGACAGTCAGAGAAAAAAAAAAAATAATAATAATAAAAAAATTGAAGTGAATATAACTGACAATTAGGTTTTTTTCAGGAGCAAGCTTTTAAAGGTTTGAGAGACCCATTGAACAAAATCCACAACTGAAAAAAAAAACATTATGTGCATTACCCTGGTGATATGTGCCTATTTTGAAATATATTTGATATAGAAAAGCAATCTAGATTATTCAATACGCAGCAAATACAAAACTGTGGATTTTTGCAGCTCATCTTAGTGCTCTGGGTTTCTAAATTCCAAAAATCAGAGCAACAAACACAGACCTGAAATTGTAATATAAATGCTGGACTTGAAGTCAACCTTACTGAAAATCTCATTGAGCTGGTATACTCCTCAATGATAGAGCTTGTCTTTGAGAAATATAAGCAGTCTATATCGAAAAGAAGCTTGCCCTTCCAGAGGAGTATATTTATTCATATGAGAAAGCCAACTAGAGAAATGAAAATGTAATGTAAAGCCAAAGGGAAATGCATTTTATATGTTAAAGTTAGCGAGGGTGCACTCCCAGTCGCACAACCAGATCCACGATTAAGCCATCCATTCACTGAAAGCAGAGTAAATAATATTTATTGTTATATGTATCAATATCTCAATAGATGGACAGTATTAATCACAACGGTGAACTGATCTAAAGAGAGAGTAGGAATGGCCAAAAGCTGATGACACATTTCCATTATCTTTCATCTTACCTTCAAAAGCATCTCTCATCACTCCTTACTACCTCAGTATTTTCCACTTACTAACTGGTAAGGGCATATGAAGAGTAGGCTTGCCCAGATTAGTACATTAGTTCTGAGAACACAACATACTTCACAGAAAACCAGCTGTTCCCACTGTGCTGCGTCGAACGGTTGTGTTATCCTTTGACGTTGTAACCTTCAAATCTCTGCGATATCTGAAATACCGTTGACGCTGTTGTTAGCTACTACGTACAGAGCATCTTTACTCCAGAGACCAAAGGGTGAGTCTAATGTTCCTCAACACAAGTTACTAGTAAAGTTTTCACCTTCATTTCAGAAACAGAAATTTCCTCAGCAGCTGAAATAAGGTTGCCCTAACTTACAGTGCCAATGGAGGATGGCTTGAGATAACCACCCTAAAGTAGAATCTGTTCCATCCAATCTGCTCAAGCACTACAAAAAGCCTCCTGTGGTTTATACTTTTGGGTACAGCACATCAAATATCAAACATGGAGCAGATGGAGATAGTTCAGGGGACAGCAATAAGAATGATCACACACGCAAAGAATATAGACTGTGAGAAGTCATTCTAACCCAGGAGAGAGAAAGCAACACATGTAGCCCTATCCTTTTATATATACACACATAAATACACACAGAAAAACAGAGAGAATGGAAACAAACTGTTGTTTGTGGTTAACTTGCATATGTCAGGAAGTAATGCGATTAATTCACAGTGAGGAAGATTTAGGTTACACACGAAGAAGAATTTTCCCGCAGTAGAAACCCTTAAGCAGTTAACAGAAATCAACTGCCTAAGGAAGCTGTGAACTTCTGTCACTACATGTGTTTTGTTCTCTTTTTGTTGTTGTTGTTTTGTTGGTTTTTTTTCCCTCTTAAGAAGCAATTAAATACAAATATTCCAGGAATGATTCAAGTACAGCTGATCTCATAGTTGATCTCTTGCTCTAAGGAAGAATTGGATGTGATAATGTCTCAAAGTTCATTCCAGCCCTCATTTCTAGAATATTACCATTTTTTAAAGCTACATTTCAGGTAAATTAAATCTCAACTTAACAGGTTGGTTTTTTTTAACTGCAGTACCAAAAAACAAATCCACCATTACATTCCCCAAGAATATGATTATGTGATACACTGATTACATGTCAAATATTAATGCACTCTCTAAACAGGTCATGCTTACAGATTTATCTTATTTTCATTCAAACCAAAACTGCACAAGAAAAAAACAAACAAAAAACTACCAGTCATGTTCCCAAGTGTTGCTTTTATACAGAAAATTAAAAAGACAAAATTAACAGGGAGTTAGAACATTTTGAAAAGCAATTTTAAAATATTTGTACTCTGTTCATTAAAGCTGCCAAAGGTGCAGCACAGATATCAACTTCAAAATGGTTTCATTTCCTATAAATAAAACCAGGAATCAGTGAAAAGGACACCACCAGGCTTTACTTTAATTTCTAGTCTGGTGATTTGCTGTCAGTTACTTACGATACTTAATACTACTGATGTTACAGACAGTATTTAATGTTGACACCATCTCTAAAGAATACAGGACTGTCTGGATTGAACACCAGACCTTCAGAATGTGCTCTGTGTTTCTTTGTTTGGATGGAGATATGATGGTTTTGTCAATTTTTTGTTCCATTTGCGTCCATCGTTCTGTCAAAGGACAGGAATGCTCAGAACACCAATGAATTGCTGTTATGTAGGCTTTATAAATGGTGATGATTACTGTTTTTTTGCTGTACTCATATAAATACAGTGAGATACCTATAAAAAGGAAAGTCTTGAGTTCATTTGTAAGGTCCTGCTCACCTTGTAGGAAATATTTTATTATTTTTCCAGCGATAAACCAGTTTTTTAAGCCTCTGACTCTTGTTTTTTGCTTAAGTGGCACCATAAAATGTACATTTTGCAAAATCCTTCCTCTTCGTAAAACTGGCAAGTTTCCAACCAAAACTAGTGCCATGACTCAGATGTGAAAGGGTACTTAAGTACAGGTAGTTTGCCAGCTGCAAGGTGTAAATGTTATCCAGAAGAGTAAAATTCACCCTTGAAACAGGACTTTCACAGGGCATGGACCTTGGGCTGACAAAGTGTATGAAGGCTGAATTCCAACAGAGGGAATTCTTACTGTGATTCAGAAAAAAACTCCATTACTGGAGCTGCACAAGTTTTGCCAGGGAGCTGGCAATCATTCCCTGGTTAAAAAAAAAAAAAAACCTGAAGGAAGAATGTGTATTATGTCAGAAAAAATTGCCTCGTGAGACATTTCAAATGTCCTAATTATTTGTTTCATCACCACTGTTTCATTAGTGACGATGACTTGGCAAATTTTTCTTTTGATATATAGGAATCTGAATTCTCGTTCACTATCATAAATTTCTCTAATTTACTTATGGGAAAGCTCCCATCGCCTGAAAAAGACAGAAGTGCTCAAAGGAAAAATAAATCAAAAGCATAAAATTATGAATCTGGTATCTCTAATTATGATCTCCCCTGAAAACATTTAACATTCAAACCCAGCATGCCTGGATTATTTCCAGTCACGATCTTCTCTAGCAAAATTGCATCTATAGAAAAAGATCACGAAAAATAACACATTTACTCCATTAAAAAGTAACCATTTTTTTTTTAAATAACAGAAATGCAGCAAGAAAAGGTCTATAATCATTGGCCAAATGATAACGAGTACATGAAATCTGATACTTGGAAGACAATGTTTTAATTGAGAAAGCTGAAGTGCAGAAATACACTGATGTTCTAGGCATCAATAACACACTTTTTTAATATGCATCAAGCCAAGCACTGTACTATCTTTGGCCTGCATGTTGGACGGAATGCTCCAAAGCTACGGAAGCATGCAACTCCCTGCAATTTGATCTTTTCATGAAGCAACTCACAAGAAAGAAAAACTTCTGGCTGGCAATTGAGAAGCCTGCAAAGACAGGACCCACGGTGCAGGAGTTGAAAGGAGAACGCTGCGTGATTTGTGGTTCCATCTGTACCTTTATTCATAAATTAGTCCCAGTTCTCATACACCGTGTCCAAAGTTGACTACTGCTGTCATTGACAAAAATACAAATCTTTTGTAACAAGGACTAAAATTTTATGTCATTTTTTTTTTGCATGTTTCAGATCAGTTGCCCACCTCTGACTTCGAACTAAGAAAACTGCTAGAGCACAATGGAAGTAATAATAAGTTCTCTGAAGTTAAACATGTCAAGGTCACAGATGCAGGCTCTGCAAGCTAGCAGAGAAAAAAATACAAATAAAAAAAATTAAGCTAGACAAACTCCTGTTGAATTTCTCCACTGTCATCAGCTGTTTATTGTCATGCTATATTATGAATAAATGAAAGATTTAAAAGGTTGCAGCATTTATTAAATTCCTAATTGGAATAACAGATACCAAGATCTGAGACTCCTTCGAGTCATTTTCACTGATAAGCAAGTTCATCACAACATCCTCAAAGAAGCTATTCAATAAATATGCATAACCAGTTGCTGAAGCAGAAAGCTGTTTCTCTCCACTTTTTAAGAGTGAAAAGTTTCAGGTAGTTTCTTTACCCATAAATGTAACTAAATCAATAGAGTTGGAAGTAAGCTGTCTGATCCAAGGCTGTGTACTCGTATGCAGAGACAGATGTAAAACAAGAAAGAAATATGAATTAAGAAAGCACTTGGAAGAGGACACGTTTCACAAATTCAAGAAAATGGAGAAGCTAGGACTACTTCCAACATCATATCTGCAAAAATCCACAGTACGTCCCTACCCAGCACACGCAATTTGTACACCAAAAAACTGCACAGAAATTCTCTTGACAGAAAGGAAAACAGAGGTGTATGTTCCTCATTGAGAGCTTACAAAACACAGGAAAGTGATCCAGATGTGCAGACTCCACTGGATTTGTACTGTAACCGGGACTCCAGCAGTTTCCACTACATCATTCGAACAGGGACATATCTCCCCTATGTATCATCTATACTAACATCCCCTATTTGCGGGTCATCTTGGACAAGATTTGGGAATTCACATACATGAATACCCTTATAGTACAAAAAACCCAGTGACTTTTAAAGCTATACTTTGCCTATCATTAACGAGCCATCATTTTGTTGTCAAGCAACACTCTTAAGTATCTGCTAAGCATCTCCCATTGGGGTGACTGCCAACTTACTGTGCTATTCTGTCACTCATATACAAATTTCATTCTTTGAATTCACTCATCTCTCCCTCCTCTCTCCCTTTAAGTACAGCACAAAGGATGAAAAGCAGGATTGAGAAAAGGAAATAAAAGAAAAGGAATCTGGCACTGTTTCACCATCGCTCCTTTGAGCAGCTGCCTGGATCTGAGATTCCACATTCAGAAGCTGGAGGGTGAACAGGATTTTTGCAGGCAAGGCAAATGGTGAGCACATTGTCAGGGGATACACCAATGTCGTATCAATGAGTTAAAGAACAAAATGTTGGAGGTAAAAAAAAAAAATTGGCAAATTATGAATTTCTAGATAGCAACCTACAGGCAAACTGGTGTGATTTGTTAGTTGAAAAAACCAGACTCCTCTACAAGGAATCATCTTATCTTCGATGTCATTTCAAGCTGTCAAATGCAAGCTTATGATTTTATTGCCCTTAAAGTTGAAAATATCCTTAGGGAAAACATTAGTCTAAAAGCAAATTGAATTGCAGGCATTTTAATATTAATCTTTATTCAATATAGCTCCCCAATTCAAACGACTCTGAGTTGTTTCAGAGCAATTCTGCTGTTGACTCTCAGGAAGAATGACAAGTACCTTAATACAGGTAAGTCTGAATCCCACTATCTGTCTGAACATAAAAACCTCAGGGAAACAACCCAATCTACCTAAATCTGGCCAGTCTTCACTTCCTATATACTTAAGAGAGCTTAATTCTGGAGTAGGAAGTCCAGCTAAGGTAGACTAGATCATTTTCCATACATCTTCAATGATGTATTTGTTTTTTTCCTTCTGCCTCTATGTAGTGAGAAGCTTTATAACTAGGAATTTTCACAGATTTTAAAAAACAAAAAAGAAAATAGCATATGGAAAAAGTTAAAGAGGAATTATCAGGCTCAATATTACAGATATTTCCATTCTGTAGCTGACAAATTATTATTATTACCTGTACAGAAGTTGCTTCTGATTTAGTAGACAAGCGGGTTTTTGTTTGGTTGGGTTTGGTGGGTTTTTTTTGTTTGTTTTTGTTTTGTTGATTTTTTTTGCTGCAGCAGCTAAAGGAAAAGAGCCTATAAAGATTTGCTGCAAGAATCTTGTAGGTAGGCATTCAAAGAGTCCATTCAAAATGATCCACAGTCCTCTGTATCCAAAAACATGCACGTTTTCCAGGAGAAAGGATTGCTTTGGTCAGGCAAGTATTACTACTACTTTCTTTGATCCTGTTTGCATACAAAAGGGGAAGTGCGGAACCTATGAGCAGTTTCAAATTTTACATAACAGGAGATCCCAAATGAAGTAAATCACTTTTGAGGGCAGACTAATGAAGTGCGAACTACAAGGCCAGAAAATGGGGCCTGCTGCTTTCACATGCCAGGAAAGATGCACCTTTTGAAAAGAAACCTTTGGTTAACGGAGTTTAGTGCTCCTGAGCACTGCACAATGTCATCATTAAATGAGACAAAGACCACCTTCTTTTTCTTTTGTTACCTGAAATTATCGAAGGTAAATAACAGAAGCAAAATCAAGTGGCTTCTCAAAGGACAGAAGCACAGGAAACTGCTCACAAAGAATGGTTGCACTATACTGCTGCTTTCCAGCATAAAGGAGTGAAGGGAGAGGGGTGGAATAGATGCATTTCTGAGGGATGCTAAAAAAAAAAAAAGCCATTTACTGTCTTCTTGTTAGTGTAATCTGTATAAAACAAAGAGCCCACTGCTTCCTTTAAAGTGCTGATGGAACGAGAAACAGTCTTAAAGAAGACTTGTGGTGCTGACAGTGAAGCTCCATTCACCTCTGGAGAACCAAGCATGTTTAAGTAAATTGTGAATAAGTATTGTTCCATAGTGGAAGAAGGGACTGAATTGTTTACCTGGGCCAGCAGGTGCCAAGTGCTGCTTTTCCCGCCGATTTCACTCTCTTCACAGCTCGTAGTTACACCCCTCAGGCAACCAGTGAGGCAGCTCTAACATTTACAGCCACCTCAGTTTCACTGTAGATCTACCGATTTTGAGAGTGGTGCAAATGTTTCTTGTATTGATACTCTCTATAAGGTTCTTTCCTGAAATTTCGTCTCAGGAACTACGCATAAAGGAGATGAAAATCAGAAGTGTGTTTTTGTAGAAACGGATAAAGACAAACACCAGGCCAAATCGTTAGCTCTTGACAAGGATAGAATAAAGTCTCTGGGAAGGAACTTGTTTCTTAGGATATTTCTGTTTGAGGGGTTGTGTCTGAATTTCAGCCAGACAGGAGAGAAGCACATCTGTAATCGGAGGCAGACAGATTTCACCCAGCTACAGCCAGGATCGTCTTTAGTTGTACTTTGCAGAAAACACCCTCACAAGCAGAGCCGCACAGTTCCCAGTCCAAAGATGGCTTGTGCCAATCAACTTGCCAGCATTACATCTAGTCTTCTAGCAAAAGATCGCATGGCTATGCTCTTGTCTATGAGTTACACTTATCTAATTATTTTTTATTCCACAAATAAAGGGGGGGAAGGGGGGAGGACAGGCTACTGGGTTTAGAATTGGATATAGGCTTAGAAACACCACTTTCAGTTTCTTATTCAATACAAACTTAGAAGATCTAAATGTTTCCATTTAAAGTACAATATAAGTTTATAATAAGATATCCAAAATACATTTTCATGTAACTCCCAACCTCACTAGCAGAAGCAGGTAGAAGCTGCCCAACCTTCTGTCCATGCAGCTCTCAGTGCTTAATGAGCAAGTTCTACACTCAGGTAGCCCTATTCTAGCCAGGATAAGCAAATAGTCTCCAAGTTCATTTCCATGACCTTTTCAAATCTAGCAAGTAGGACTGATTGTAAGATCGAGTTTGATGGTAGTTCCCAGACAACAGCTACCAGTTCAGACTCTGTAAGGCAGGGCAATACCACCTACACAGACAGGTTTTTATGACTCAGCTGCAAATCTACCTTGTATTAGGAGAAGCTCTTTTTCTTTTACTCAGAAAAAACAGACTTTACTATAGAAAACTATTGTCATTTCCAAATTTTAACATATTTCCTTGGTAGAAAAAATGATTATATTTATTCCAAATCTGGGAGATTTCAAGCTAAGCTTTGTGAGGGGCATTTAAACTTCATTTCTATAGAAAAAAAAATGAGGCTTTAGAATAGAAACAATGGATTGCAGCTAAGCCTCAATAGTCTTGGTTTTGTCCATACTACAAAGAGTTTGTAGGAGGTCTTAAAAATTACTGTGGACATCTAAAAATGGTAAAAGAAAGGTGTCAGTAACAAGAGTCACAATGGATAAAAAACCCCAGCTACACTAGGAAAATGCTTTCTGATGTAAACAACTGATGAACAATAGACATTCCTGAGAACGAGAATAATTTTTCAAGTAAAAACCACCAGTATGTGAAATTAAAAGCAGTTTTTAATTATGACAACAGTTGCATGGTCATAAGAGAAGTAAAATGAGATTTGAATACTGTAGGGCACAGGTAATTTAGAAAGATCAGAAAGAACAAAGCATGAAAAAAAAATGCTTCACTATCTTGAGAAAGACAGAGAAAGTAATTTTGATAGCATGAAAGAAAAAAAATTGAGAATTTTAATAGCTTCATAATCAAGAAAAAAGATAATATATTATGATGGAAGGTCCAAATAATTAGTAAATTAACATAATATGAATTATGAACAAATTAATTTCAAATTGGCGTATATTTATATGTATTAAATATACACCAGAACAGAATATCAAGTGAAGTAATATAAAAATGCAGTACAAGAAATTCTAAGTAATTTA
>VWZK01015964.1:117629-134727 GCA_013396935.1 Baryphthengus martii
TGAAAAAAAGGGGAGGGGGCGGGGGGGGGGGGGGGAACCTTCCATAACTTTGCAATGAAAAAGTCTCTAACTGGGAGCTGAGATGAAGAGCTGTAAAATCCACCATTATGGTCTACTTAGACATCAGAGGACATTTAAAGAAAATAAAATATTTGGAAACCCAAAGCACTAAACTACAGTCTAATACATTTAGGAAACATGTACAAAATATGCATTTTCATGTAGGTACGTGATTCTGAAGAAAACAGAAACCCATTAATGAATTTGTGTGTAGTTTCAGTGTAAATTCTTGGCAAAAACGTCTGGCTTCAATATTCCTGATTTTAGATCAGGTACCCAATCATGGCAGGCTCCCCTCCCTCTATTGCCAACAAAAAAAAAGACAGCAGCAGGCAGTTACTTGGATTTAGACCCTCTGAAACATCTCCTAGAGATGCTTATTTCCATCATCAGCAACACAACTGTTTCTTAATTGAAGAACACACTGGTTAAATAAAACATGGTAAATACAATGGCTGAATATACAAAATAAGCCATATGAAGCTAGATATATTTATTTGCATTTAGCAAAGTAGATGACAGGAAAGAACCACCCCAGTTATCCACAAATAATTTCACTATGTGTCTCTGAGGACTTGAAGTAGCATAGTATTTAGAACCATTTTCAGTTTGAAAACAGCATGTGTGAGATACGACGTGTGGGGAATCTGTACATCTCTGTGCAGATGTGCAGGGAATCTATGAGGGACTAAGTACATCTAGGATGAGTAAGTAATTTCCTTGCTTTATAAACTATTCTGCTCCCTTTGAAGACAGTGGCAATTTAATAGATATTACATAATCCCTTTGCATATAAATAACAGCAATATCAAGTAAATAATAAAATGACTGAAATAGTAAACATCAGTAGATACGGATTCCCAAGAAAGACACGTGCAGAACATGCAGAAATGTATCACATGCTAATACTCTAAGTAGAATGTTCTCTAAAATGTAGTAAGCACTCAGCATTTATATATTGCTAAAGTATTAAATGCAGTTAGTAAAAAATGCAGAACCATAATGTATTTCGTTCATAATCAAAGTGGAACTATAATAAAAGAACACTATTCTGCTGAAATTCTGACTATATTTTGTCTCAGAGACGACGACACTCATACTTTAAAACACCACACATGATCTTTGACATTCCATAGTGAAAAAGGCTAATATAGGCAGGAAATGGCACAGAAGAAAGTCGCTAGTATGATAAAGTTACAGATCTTAGCTCCTGATGATGGTCAAAGAAGGCATTCACATTTCCAGCTGAAGAGATCTTACTAACACAAAACACAATTAAGAAAGGACTGAAGCTACTGAACAGACTGATTTGTGCCAAACTCTGGCTCAGGTGTTTAAAAGTCCAGACTGAAAGAGGAAAATGTAAGAAAATGGTGGTGAAATTCTCTTAGTCTGTAGTAGCAGAGGAGGGATAGAGGGGAGCCAGTTTTACAAAAGTAACTTTTTACTCAGCTTCTTCATTCATCTAAATACTCACCTGAAGCACGCCATTGCTCTGGTATATTCTGGGTTTAAAGTAATAAATACTTAAAATTCTTGCCTCAAACTACTATAATAGACTTACATTATTCACATATAGCTTTTAGGAAACTAGGAAGAAATTCTTTACTGTGAAGGTGGTGAGACATTGGTACACGTTGCCCAGGGAAGTTGTGGATGCTCCATCCCTGGAATTGTTCAAGGTCAGGTTAGATGGGGCTTTGAGCAACCTGGTTTAGTGGAAGGTGCTCCTGTCCATGGAGGGCAGTTGGAACTAGATGATCTTTAAGGTTGCTTTCAATCTAAACCATTCTATGATTCTATGAAATTGTCACAAGTAAAATCAAAATGGAAGACCGCAAGCACTTAAAAATTTAAAGCTTTAACCTCAGTTACCTGGTGTAAAACTTTTGTTCAGGGAAAATAAATGTTTGCTTAAGTTAATCAGACAAAAAAAATTGGTCTTCTGATAATGGAATTTTAATATAGGCTAACTGGTTCCAGACATGCATTTTAAAAGGCTTTGATGTTCTAGAGATACATCATGTACAAGCCAATCTCTTTAAAAAAGGTAAGCAATGATGATCACCAACTTAACATACAAAACATGGAATCTGATCACTATTTTCACCTTGTTTATAAGGCCACAGGCTGACAAGAATCCCTCTCACTCGAGATTTCACAGCCTGTGGGTTCTGCTCGGGCCAGTGGGTGATCTCAAATATTCATCCTGACCAGCCCCTAGTTCCTCGGTTGAGGGAGATACTTCTCTCCTTCCACGTTTTCCCTTTCACATTGAAACTCCGTTTTCATGCAAAGGACATCTGACTATATGCATTGGAAAGAGGTGCCGCTACCCAGGGACTAAAGCAGCAAAGCACATGTCAGCACAGCGCACATCAGAAGGCAATTTGAAGAGGAGCCTCAGATACTCAGAACTGAGGTGGAATGTAGGCAGGTTACCCACTTTTAAAATCCTTTATCTATATTTTAAATGGGATTGTTAACTGCTGTATTTTTTATGGTATACTGAAAAAGGGGGGAAAAAGTCTTAAAAAAAACCCAAAACAACAAAACCAAACCAAAGAACCCAGTAGAAGTTCAAGACTAGGCTGTACCACAACCCACGATACACAAAGTCAAGATCTTAGACTTAGACACTGAACGTGGCAGCTCACAGCCTGTCTACTCAGAACTTTCTGAATGACAAAGTTCACAGCCTATAGCATCAGCAGTGCTGCTTCTGGAGAGTATCAGTAACAGCAGCAGCGAGAACATACTTTTCAGGAAAGAAAAGAATCTAATTCTTATTTCTCCTGAAAATACAGCGAAGAGTCCTACAACAATACCCAGCTGTGGATTTAATCATCTGGAAAGAATCCAAGGCACCCCACAAAGATTACAATTAGTCTTCAAATGGGGTAGGCCTAACCACTTTCGCCTGGCTGCTCCTCTCCATTTCCTAAGTACCTGGCTCTACAGGGTGCCCACATCACGTAGGCAGCTATGAGACAGAAGCTACGTCTACCCTTCAGTACTGGTACAGTGAGTGTTTTGAATAAATGAGACTGATCAAAAATGAAATGGTTTTCACAGTGGCCTACTGTTTCTTTATTTTTACCTATTAATTCAATAGAGGATGTCAAACCACTCTAGAGAGGAGGTTTGGAAAGATCCTCAAATAAACCTTGCCAGTACAGTCATTATACCCTGCTGATAACAAGTTAATGTAAATAGCAGACTATTAAGCACAGACACAATCCAGAAGTATAGAACAAACAAAATCCTTTATTTCATCAGTATTACATACTATAGAAAAAGTCCCTAGTTCCGTTTTTGTGGAATTACAGCAATATTGTGCAATGTCAATAAACTTCTCTACAAGAGCATTCATTCTCTCTTTGTTTCATTAATAATAAGAGAAAGCTCTGCTGTCAGATAGCTGATAGAAACACACTACCAACAAAAATTCAATCCTACACTTCGATCATGCACAATCCATACGAGTATCTCGAAGCCTAATACAGACATAGAGCCAACCAGAAGAAAAACATCAGCTTTATTCCAGCATCTTCAGGATTTTTATTAGCAGATTTTCATTAAAGTCTTCAGATAATGAGCACAAGCAAAGTTAGATGACCCTCTACTGCACTGTTATTCTCCTTCACAAAGAAGAAAATCATCAGAATCCATGGAAACTGGACAATGTGACAGAAAAAAATGAAACATTTCAATTAAATAGAATAAATTAATCCAAATGGGTAATAATGAACATTACAAGGATGTGCTGACATTTCTCATCCTTCTGAGAACTTTTCAAGATCCAGAGTAAATGCAAATAATTTTTATTCTCCTACAGGTACGATTTACATTTTAAATTTATACCTATAGATGGTGAAAGAGATACTCCATTTATAATTTTATTTGGCAAGCATGTCAATATGTATGTATTGATTCTCATTCTCCACAAAAAAATGGTCCTGTTGGTCTTTAAATACAGTATTTGTGCAAATATATGTTTTACTAGCGCCTTTCAACAGCCTTGCACTTGGGATGGTAATTGACAAAACAATCAATCAAGCCATATGTCTACCCTAGGTTCTATAGATATATACCTACACACACAGAGCTATATCTGATTCTGTATCTACACAGACACACTCTCCCTGCCCAAAGCACGGCATATACCAACCTACACTGTCACCCCAAGAGCACAGTCAAAAAACTTAGCAAGTTGGACACATCCCTGTCTTGAACTCGGATTAAAAAAAAAAAATCTACACAGCCAGATCCTCACAGCAAAGCCAGATGAGCACACAGATATATATTCAGAAAATAAATATATAAAATAAAGCTGTCTTTTTACAGTTCTGTTACAATGTGAAGTCTGTTTTGTCTCACGAAAGTCATATTTGCTCTAATGGATCATTTTCTTTATGACTATCAGTCTTGCTAAAAGCTATAAATCAAGAAAATAAAAAGTGAATGTTTGTCTCTTTCAAGTCCCAGAAAATAGTAGGCAACATGCATTTTTTCACCTTAGCTTTCATTTAGACAAACCACAAAATAGTTCTAGCCCCTTCAGAATTAATTTTGTAAAGGACAATTATTTTAGGGCACAAGAAAAAAATTAAAACTTCACACTGTTATCCTAAGAGTTGATTACAGAAATCTCATGCATCACCTCATCCTTTAGATTTTCCTTCTGTGTGATATATTTCATTCACCCCAGAGCTGACATCTACACAAAGGTTACCTTTAACCTGAGATGTCCTGCACAGTCTCTGTTCTCTGAGGAACCTTTGCCAGCAGGGGACAGAAAGAAGCGCTTTGGAGAGTTCAGATGATATATTTACTACAGGTAATTCCCTCCGTAAGGGACGGTATCTGCTAATTAGCCTTCATAGGTTATTTTTCTTTAAACAATTTAGTTTACAAAGATAATCACAGTGGATTCAAGAAGCTATTAATTCTAGAATCTCTTTGGAGATATTGGACTAATCCTGTTATAAAGGTTGTTTATTAACTGCAAATATTCTGCTTGATTTAAAGCTTTTAAAGTGAAGGATGGGTAAATATATTCAGGGCTTCCTATGTGCCTCTCTACTAGCTTATTCTAATGTAAATTACAAATGATTACAACAGAAACATTGAGCATGCACAAGATTCATTATCTTCCCATCCAAGTAATTAAATAGCAACATAAACATATACAGCAGCATATAAAATAAAGTAGGCCACTGTTTCTTCTAGTATATTATGCCTACTCGTATACACGTTATCTGAGAGATAAAATATGGGTTCCCAAAATGATAAGTATTTGCCTTGTTATTTTAAAGTAATATTTGCCATTTGAATGATCAAACTTAAAACAAAGATTAGTACACATTCAAGTCTTAGTAATATCTGGCAATCAAAATCAAATAAATAAATATCTCTATTTGTAACTTGAGATATATTTTTTTTCTAATTACACTTGAGTAAGAGTGATAGTGTGGCCTGAAAGCACCATGACTGGAATTTGAGTAAGTCACTACATTAAGATTTCTTTTTACACAGTAAGGCTGATTTTTTTCTGGAGGGTTTCATACCCAGTGATACATTTCTCAGTCTCTTCTACTGTTACGGGGACATCTGATCTTCAGCCCACTGAAGATGAAGTGCTAGGACAAGTGGCGGAAGCTGATAATTATTCTTTAAACCATTTTACTACAAACTACACAAAAAAAGTTTGTTCTAATCTTTAAGATGTATCATATGTGTATCAAACACATATCTGCTAAGTGGCATTCAGTGCTGTTGCTGTCTGTCTTCAAGCCAAGACTTTTACTGGACATTAATGGAGAGTATTTATTTTATGTCGTTGGCCATTACAAGACAGATTCAAAATGACAGGCCATGATCAAAAAAACCACAAACCCAAAACATAAAATTCATTTTTCATTTCACTAAAATTTCAAAGTATTTCCAAGAAAGTTTACCACTCGGTGCTTCCCAGCATAGTAAAGATGTCAGATTGCTGAGCCAGCAGCACATTTCTCAAACAGGACAGTACAAAGCACCTCGAGCAATCAACAAAACACTGATTCCCAGAAGAACTCTCTTCTTTTTGAATGCTGTGACTATTAAGTTTGCTGATTTAGCAGCCCTTTCTACAGCTTGTGGAAGGCAGTGGGTGTCTTCCCTCCAGGATGATGTGCACAAGAACTACAGAAATGGACCTTACTACACATGCAGCTGAGTATTTTTGGCCCATGTTTCAAACAGAAGACCCAGTTGTATTTGAGGCAGGGGAAGAAGCTCTTATTAGATCTATTAACAGAATAGTTTCAAGAAATGCTGGTAAAGCTGAAGACTACATCAACACACTACGAAGCTCTGTAACTCATCTAAATTTTATATAATTATAAATAAAATCCATTCAAACACAGACTCTGCTAAATTTCCAGCCAATGTTAGTCAACTCTTACCTCTTCCAGATCACATCATTCCATTCAATATAAACTCCAACTTGTGGTACAGAGATGGTGTACACAGTCAGACCCACTCTTTAACCTTACTGCAGAACACCATTTTCGACAGTGTAATTTATTACTTTTACACAA
Source organism: Baryphthengus martii (assembly GCA_013396935.1). Taxonomy (NCBI): domain Eukaryota; kingdom Metazoa; phylum Chordata; class Aves; order Coraciiformes; family Momotidae; genus Baryphthengus; species Baryphthengus martii. The sequence continues at coordinate 124,274 of VWZK01015964.1, forward strand.
ATCATCATTCTTCGTTAGAAAGAACTGAGGACTGGAAAAAAATATTATGTTGTGGAAATAGAACAAAACTGCGACTTTGGAAAATGTGCAAACACTTCTCAGTAGGATCACAGCGGTATGCAGTAAAATAGCTTCTCTTTAGCTGAGTTGGACAGGCTTTAGAATGATGTTATTAGTATTAAATGGAACCTTTGGAAAGTAGCAATTTACGTTACAAATTCTCTGTTGTTTTGTTGAGTTTTTAAACGGGAAAGTGCAAATTGTTTTAGAGGGTCTGTAAATAGGAAAAGTTTCATTGAAACTTTCAAATTATAGTCTTCAAGAGTCAGACAAGTGCTGGTGGCAGGCACAGTTTGAAATCTTAAATTGCTAACGGCAAGATATATTTTTACATTCCCTCAGAATGTAATATTTCAAAAGTTTTTAGAAAAGCTGTTCGAGGTCAAAGTTCCGCGTGTGTTTGCCCAGCTGATGAAGAATTATTTGGAGACACGCACATACCTGGGACTGACAGAAAGTTTTATATGATAGAGACAGAACATTAGGTCAGAGGTAGCTAAAAGTGAATTTCACATTCTTCAGGGACATTCTTCTCTGAGTGAATGAAGGGCAAATGGCCATCCTCTTATTCCATTCCTCTCTGCAGGCTTCAGTGAAGTTGACCATGAGGTAAGGTTGTACTGCGTGATGGGTACGGCCAGGTTCCAGGAGGCTGCTTAAAAGGTCTCTTATTTGTGATCGCCCTCATATGCAACTATTATTTCATCCTTTTCAAGAACTAAAGGCTGCTTCCGGAAGAAGTGCTGTATTAGCACAATCTCGAGTGCTAAGATCATAGTAATAAACAGGCAAATAACACTCTCCTACCTACTCAACACAACCACTATGCTGCTACCAAACTGGTCCACGTGCTTTGAAGAAAATCAGGCCACTGGGGAAGAATAAGCATCCAAAACTGAAAACAACCTCCTCACAACCCCATCCTTAAAAAAAACCCAAAACACCAACAGGAGTAAAATTTCATTGAGTTAAAAAAAAACAGTGACAAATAGTATTCAGTTCTTAGTTGAACTGTATTTTTGAATTTTTTTTGCTGGAGCTCAGCTTTCATATATTACTTTTAAAGTGATTTGTACTCCCTCTCGGCTAAAAGAGGTTTTTTTCCCCATTTATAAGAATCTTACCTGTTCAACTCTTTATCCTCCCATGGTTCAGTTACAGAATTGCAGTAAACCTGGCGATGTTGAAAGTATTTGTGTACCTAGTAAACTCCGTAATAAAGCTGCAACAGAATTACACATGAAGCTTGACTAAGCTACCTTATCGAACATAAGCTCTATATAGGAATTTTCCAGTGTATAATACCAAACTTAAGTTCTTTGCTCTCATCTTTACATTGGGATCTCTGCACTGGGATTCAGAACAACCGAAGTTTCCTAAAGCACCAGATAAAGACTGAAATCGATTACTTCACCTTCTAAGACAAAGTAATTCTCTTTGAAGATTCCATTTGCCCATGATGCCACTATAAAGCTTTTGAGAATATCAGCATGCCCCAGAATATTGGAGAATTAAGGACAACGGGGTTTAGTCTTTTTCTGACATATATGCACAGCCATTACATATATACTATGAAAAAAAAAGCTTCAAGCAGAAAACTCCTACTTCACTGCATGTATTTCTCCTTGAGAGAAGACAGAAGAACAAACAGTATGTGATTTGATACACAACAAAAAAGGTATTCTAGTGCCAGCATGATGCAATTAAAAAAAAATAAATTAGAAAAGGGCAACTGCTTCCACCAAATTCTGTATCTGATAACGTTATCTTCATGGTTGAAGATAACCAGGGTTAATTAATTTTTTATTATTATTATATTTCCCTGATTTCAGATATAGTTCTACTTTTTTAACTTAAAATCAAAAGGGAGTTGTGGACTTAGGAATTCACCTAGTTACTTTAACCATGAGTATCACTTACCACCCTAGTCCTCTCCATACCCTTTGATACTCAGCAAAAAAAAGTGTTGTTGCTCAAACCGCAATCATATCGCGCTCACTACATCACAAGAGATGGAAAGGCAAGGAGGTGACTAAAGCAATATTCATGACTTTGTCGGAAGTTGCAGAAGAAACAAAAGGTCAACCAAGAAGGCTCTATGTCTTCAATAATTAGAAAGCAGGCTGAAAACTATGTATAATTCCCTTTTGAAGACTTGCAAATTACAGAAATGCACAGCAATTTGTGGGATTTTTTTTGGTTGTTTTTTTTTTAGCAAATAAGTTCATAAAAGACTTATCAAATCCAACTCAAAAATTTGCAGATAGATAGACGGTAAAACATAATGCGAAGGCTTTGCTGCCATTTCATGCCATGACAAACACCCCTGTTTCCAACAAGTCCACTTTACTTCAGTATCACTTAGCTGAACTACTGCTACTAAATCTGTGACCATGAATTAGCAAAGAGAAGAACATTTCTGCTTATGTTGAAAAAGAGTCTCTAGGCTGGAACAACGGTCAAGGAAACTGCAGATGCAAATACAAGAAAAGGTCATTATCGGGGTAATAGTATGAAAGGCAGGTATGGATTAAAGCGTAAACAAACAAAAGCTATAGAAGAGAACGGTCTTCTCTGCCTAAATAACTTCTGTGGAGACAAGGTCTAGCTAATTTGGGGGGATTTCTGAGGCAAGGCTATGGTAAGAACACCACAGCTGTCAGTTACCGTACCAATGATGTACAAGACGGCTGATGAACAATGAAGGGTGATTTGCTGCATTCTGCACTTGGCTATCTTGCTGACATGTAAAATCTCCACAGGTTGACATGTACACCAACCCACCACACAAGGCCAAGAGCCACGGGAAAAGATACATACACCCAGGCAATATATAGGCCCCACGTGCACATGACTCTACACATTTCAGATGCTAATGTCTCTGTAATTAAAACATCCCAAACATCAAAGGAAACGACAGGAAAATCACATTTTAGGAACTGAGAGTTCACACCGCCTGTTTGCCTCTCCTTCAGGCACAGGAATTAAAGAGACTTTACCGAGGATCTGGTCAAAGGAGTTATGAAGAAGTAAACAGCAATTTCAAAGTTAGCTGGTAAGGAATTATATCCTAGTCATCAAGGAGAAAAGGATTAAGAGTTTAGGCTGTACTGTCCTGATCCCTGGATGGTTTAGATTGTCTGTTGATACAAAGCAGAAGGTCCTGATCTAGGAAAGCTAGATTTAGCATGAAGGGGTGAATGTAGAATGAATTGGCCATTTAATATGCATCTCTGATTGAGACAATAATTCAGATCTATACAGTACGGAAAAGTCGGTCACAAACCAATCGATGTCCTTTAACCCATCCTTCTTGAAATGTCTACCTCTTCTGTCTGCATTTTGAAAGAAAGGACAACAGCAGACATCAAAGAAAGCCTGTTTTTTCTCTGGGTATTTTTTAGAAATTTAGTTTCCTCAACAGCATATTCTTTTGCACATTCTGGCTCTTTCTAAAGCTGGTTAGGGTCACCAGTCCCATTCTTCTCCTGTTTCTCTTCAGACCAAAATACAATACAGATGAACTTTCCTATCTCCAAAATCATCTATTGCACTATTTCTTTTTCAGTGAAACACCCAGGATGAAAAACATAGCTCAAATATCACTCCCACATGGACTCATCAATGATCATAAATCTCTGCTCTAGTTTTCTATGACCAACCGCCAGGACCCTACTTAAGAAGTATGGAAAAAATATCACCTGCTGTGTCTGAAAATATTTCAGTTCCACACAAATAATGAAAATCTCCTTTTACACAGTAATGTAATTCCTTTAGAATACTGAATAATGAATTCTTTTGGTCTCTCCATATTTCCCAGAGCTGTTAGCAAATTCATCTCTTTTATAACCACTTAGGGACACGAACTTTTCTCAGATCCTGACCCTCAAAGAACCCCACACTCTCAGATTACTGTTCACTTCTCTCTGAAGAGCTTTCCTTTCTCTTGAAGGATGGTGTTTACTATGCATTCATTCCTAGTCCTTCCAAAGACTACTCCCCCTTCGCAGGGGAACATATGTAACAGTTGAAGTGATTTCATTTCATCGAGCAATGGGTATTCTCCCCCTGTATAACACATGGCACCTTTCTGTTGCACAGCAGGAATGGAGAGCTAGTCACCTCACCGGACATTCACAGACAAAGATATTTAGTTTATCTGAATAATCAGCACGAATGAGATTGTCCCTGTAAGTCCTGCCTTTACCTAACTGCATTTTTTTTTTGACACTAATACCACTGTTGCTGGCATCACTTTGTTTTACGCACCTGCTTCAGAGGGAGAACTGACAAACCTCCCAAGTTGCTTATGAACGCTCATTGTCTCCTGCAAAGTCGTTCATTCCTTCCAAGACTAATTTTCCCGAACCAGTCTTTCTGCTTGCCCATGCTGTGTGCACATTCTGCTGCCAGTTACAAACTCTTGAGAAGCCACAAAAGCCACTAAGGTTCCTGCTGCTTCTTTCAAATGCTTTGGCTTTCAAACACATTACCTTGGCTTGCACTCACCACGGCACACACAGCTATGTAGCGGAGTTCGTTTGATTTTGAGCTCAACATTTCTTTCCAAATCAGATCTCCATTTTAATATTGTCATATTAAATATATTGTCGCTTTAAATATATCCAGAGAGAGAAAAAATGATAGTACCAGCTATAATAAATTGTAATCGGTGAAAAACTGAGAAAGAATAATGAGAGACTGAAGAATAAAGAGCATTGCCTTCATCCATGATGCTTATTAAGGAACCTACAAATACCAGTCAGTGTAGAAAATTGCCCTGAGTTTTGGCAGAGAGAAAGACCAGAAGAATGTTGCACGTGCAAGTTGTAATGCTGAATACAGGTTTTAAGATATTTATCCAGCAATATGAAAGAATGGGAGTGGCACAGCAGAGCAATGGCAAACAGCCTAAGGAATCCGGGGAGAATTCAGAGCTAAACACTCAAAGAAGCAGCACCCATTCAGAAAAGCTTTTGATTTCCTCTTTGTATTTCAGCAACATCCTCTGTCGTCCAGTATGAATAACACCAAATTACACAGCACTATTTTATTAAAGTCATTATTTTAATAGAACAGTCTGTTATCTTGGTACTTAATAATCCCATTATTAGTTAACAGACAACCAACCAATTTAGTTGTTAAAACACACCTCCTAGTGTTTGCTTAGTTAGTGGTATTTGGCCCAGTCCCAGGGTAAGCACAGCAGAGAACTGAGCCGATTACCAGCGGTATATCAAAAGTTGTATTGACTTGTAGGATAGCTCTCCAGACATAGCAATGTAGATCTAACCTCTGAAGTATTAAAGGTAAACAGTTCAAGGAACAACAGAGGCTGCTGAAACAGCATCCAGCATTAACTCAACAGCCTGTGGCCGCTCAGCCTGGACAACACAAACGTAATATTGCACTTTCTTCCATCTACAGCATGTCTGGGACTACTTCAATGCACAGTAAAACTGCAATATCTGGAATAGTAAATCTGAAAATGCAAGTTGCTTAGATAAAGCTTTGAACAAAGTGTTCAGTTTCTCTTTAGTGAGCTTTCCTCGTAGCACATGCAGGGAGCTCTCAGGGAGCTTTCTGTTCCCTCCTGGAACGCTACACAGCAAAGCTTTTCCCCACCTACCTTTACCTACATGGACTTCCAAAAGAGGTAAGCAGTATTTGGCATTCATTTGCAGTGAAATTCCCAAACTTGCAAGATGTGTCCATTGACACTTTTGAGCCATCTTCTCGGACCGTTTATCAGGTAACAAAGAAAAGCATCACTGGGAAGTAACTGCAAAGAACCACTAGCCAGCCCTGAATAAAGAGCAAACCAACACGTGGTCCATTAGGCATTCTCCTATAAGTTGAATGACATAAATCCTGTCAGGGCTATGTTAGTTTGACCTGCCGTTGAGATAACCAAGGCCATTAAGTATTCCAGGTAACGATACCTTAATTTTGTAGAAATTGAAGCGATCAAACTGAAGGAACTCTGAATTTTGAATTGGCCCAAAATGTGGATTTTTTTTCCAAATAAAACACAGTGTAATTGTAGCTTTTAAAAAATCTTATTAAAACTGTTCTTAAACAAACAAGCGTTCTCCTGCAGCATTAAAAATTCTAATTTTCATATGTAGTATTGAACTCATTTAAAATTCTCTTAGGGGGTATGAGAAGCTTAGGTCCTGCACTCTCATTTCACTGCACAATATCACTTAATAATCTCATTCTGATCGTGAAACCAATTACCGAGACATCCATCTATTAAAACAAACAAGTGTAAAAATCAAACTACGAAACAGTGAGAAGAAAATTGGATTTTTGGAGTCCCTTTGGTTTAAATAATAAAAAAAAACACCCCACCCTATACTAATACAGGCAGTGCAATCCTTTTCCTCACAATACATAATAATATTGAAACATGCAGATCTAATTTGTAAATGCTGTCGCTTTACACGAAGCTGCCTGAACCCTTTGTTTTGAATGTATTATTGCTCCTTCCATTAGGCCTATTTCTACTGTCTTTCCTAAGGCAAATCACCCACTAAGAGAAATAATTCTTCATTTACTAGTATCTTTCTGGATGAATAGTTCCAGTGATGAAGAGTATAAACTCCGTTCCTAACAAGGATTTTAAGGTACTTCATTTAAATAAGATAAACAAAAGGAGGCAGAGCAATAGAAACTCATTTGTTTCACAAAGAATATGAAATAATTCCAAGCCTTTACAGGCATGACCTAGATGCTTGTACTTTTGGTTCTCCTCACAAAGATTTTCTCAGGCACCACAATCCTTCCTAATTGCTTAGGCATTGAAGTTTTCATAAAAGGGACTTATGCACTAAAGCAGATTTCTAATGCATGATTATCTCAGGCTACCTACCCTTTGGATGCCCTAAGCATCTTGACTCTCACTCTGTTAGCCGGCCACCTAACTATTAAGCATCGTGATGCTACATATCATGACATCAGAACTCTTATACAACTTTTACAGGAGGTCTATGAAATGCAAGTAGGAAAGCTACAGCTAACAGATAGAAAATATGGGTTGTTTTTTTTCCTTCCTAACAAAGTTACATAAAAATCTGAGACACTGAGCATACAATTGCAGGGATGTTAGACCATTGTACCTTCTGCTTTTCTTAGTAACAGCATTATTCTCACCAACACTGTTTTATGAGGAAGATAAAGAACTGAAGTAAAAGCCAATGAGAATTTCTACCATTCCCAAATTCCTTTTGATGTACAAGATACGTCTAAAACCGAAGCACAGCGATAAAAATCAAAGCATGGATGCCTATACATAATCGGTATCTTTTGTGCATTTATCTTCTATGCTTTAAATATATCCAGAGAGATAAAAAATGATAGTACCAGCTATAATAAATTGTAATCGGTGAAAAATTGAGAAAGAGTAACGAGAGACTAAAGAATAAAGAGCATTGCCTTCATCCATGATGCTTAAGGAACCTACAAATACCAGTCAGTGTAGAAAATATTGTCTTATATAATAGCAATAAATAAGACACATGGATAGAAATAAAGCCAGAACCTTGACAAAACCCTTTAAATTTTCCCAAATTTGCAATGTTTCTCTCTGTATCTGTACCCACAGAAGGTATAATGCAAATGCAACCAACATACAATGACCATAAGTTTTAAGAACAATATTACCAAATATTATGATAAAACTTGTGATTTTTTGGAAATTTGCATCCCAAACATGAAAACAAAACCATGTCTACATTTAGCCCATATCCAGGGCTAAACTACAGCAGTCGTGCTATCACCTGATGACCCCTCCCCAGACAGGAACGGGAATCAGGAAAAGGAGCGGAGACCTGTAGGTTGAAATAAAAAAGGATTTAATGAAACAGCCAAACTAATATTAATACTGATGCCAATATAAAGCATACAAATTATACTCAGCCCAGAGAATGAATGGCAGTCACAATAAATGGGAAGCCCTCAAGAGCAGGATGGTAAGTGAGCCCCTCCAGGGAGCAGGAGGAGGAGGAGGAGAAGAATCAGAAGGAACCGCCCCCTCAGCAAACTTCCTTCTTTATGCTGAGCGAGATGTTTCTGGGATGGGATACACTTACAGACAGCTCCCGGCAGCTGCCCTGGCTGACTTGAAACTGCAACAGCCTGGAGACCATGGCTGGCCTAGGGAAACCAGGACAAACCCCAAACTAAGCAACAGTAACAACAGCTCTAGCAGGGCACTCTTCATTTTGCCTTGGATACGATTTCCTTCAGTGTGCTTTACTCACAAGACAAGAAATAATTGTGATTTTCAGTTGTCTATTTAAAATGTTTGTAAGTTTTAAAGAATATAATTACTTAGGGAAAGAAAATAAATAAAAAAATAACCCAACAATGTCACTTTGTTTAAAAAAGCCCATTTGCCGTGGGGGTCTTTCAGATGATGCCAGAAGACAATATATCCTTGACGTTTCATCTACTGTGCAAAATTTCTGCTACGTGAAATGGAAAGCTTTGCATTATTTTATGACTGATGGACTCGGAGGTCCTTTTCAGTGGTAAAATCACTGAAAGTCGTAACAACAAAATTCACAGACTAGTTTTGGGATTGGAGAGCTCGATCTCTATTTCATCACAGTTTAGTGAATCCGTGATCTTTTTGGATGTGTTTATCATCTTGAAAATGCACCTAAAGTTTCGCTTGCTCCATTTTAAGGTGCTGATGACTGGTTGCCACAAGAAGGCCAGTAGTAGAGCAGCTTAACCCAAACATTCTATAACATAGCATACAGCATTTTAATCACTGAGATACCTCATGGCAAACACTGAGCTAATAAGACTAATCATATAAAGTAGGTGTGAGGCTAACTAAGCTCCACTGATTGCTGCTTCTTTTTGTCCTAAATACCTAGTTTATGAGATTCCATTCTACTTGGTAGGAGGCTGTTGAAGTTATTAATGCAGGATTGTTTGCCCATCTGCAGTGAAGCTCCAAATGAGTTGCAGGAAGCCTTCAGTTTGGTTTTCACTAAGCTATGGCAGAGAATTTGGCCTGAAGCCAGGCTTCTGTTCTAGCTTTAAATTTGGCCCACTGTCAACATATGCAAACCAAACTTGCATGGCTTGCACAGTTCAGCATTCAATAATTAAGTATTAAATTTAGCTACTTAATACTTGATGGATTTCTGCACAAAAAATGATAACTAAAGCTACTGAGCCAGAATAGCCAAAAAGACAATTACAAAACCAAGTACTACTTTGGCTATCACGCAGTCCATGGTGCTTTTCACGTGGACAGCTACAAAGAGTGAAGATATTTAAGAGGGAAAGGACATTCCAATCAAAGCTGTTCTATGGTCAGTATTTATACAGGCTATGTCTACGTGTGGAATATAATATGGATATTTTTGAGAAAAAGCGTAAAATACTGAAAAAAAAAGCTACGCTAGGAAAGCTCCAGGAAACTCAAAAGAGCATAGAGCGCTGTTTTCTCAGCTGTTTTACTAGGAGTAGGGCGTACTGTAGACAAACAGTTTTAGCTGTGGAATTTTTACATCTCTGAAATCCCCAGGAGTCAGTCACTACTACTACTGACCACAGCGGGGCAGAATCAACCGCTGATCATTTTTGCAAATCCAACCTAAATAAAGACCTGGAAATCATGGATGCAATTTACCCCCATTACCCTTAACACGTCAGTCATCCTCTTCATTATATTTGTCTCCACATCACTACCATCAAAAATGAAAAAGTGTAAAGTCTGGTTTTAATGACTACGGCTTCCCACACATGAAAAAAAAATAAATGTTATTTAAACACCATACACAGAGATAGGTAAAGGAATAATTAAAATAACTCAAGTTTTACACTTCTTTCTCTCTTTCCTTCCTAGTAAAAGAAAAGATTTCTGTGACCAGTAATGTACCCTTTTGACTAATACTTTCCTTGCTCTATGTGATACTGAGAAAGAAGTATGTGGCTGCATGGAGAACTGGAAGCATAATATATTGTACAAATTGTATAAATTATATTGTATAAATTCTTGTACAAATAAGTTAGCACATAGAGTTTTGCTGTCCCATTAAGTGTAAGAGCTTGTTACCACATCAGCTTCTCATGACAGATTTTTATGACCTTACATGAGATTTAGATTTACGATTCCTTAATAAATGTAAGTCTACAGATTGAGATTTCTTTACATGGGGTATGTAGAATGACTCTGATCATGAGAAATGACTGCTGCACATCCCTGATATTACTTCAGTTCAGAACTGTTGTAGCAGCTGCCTTTGTGGATGGTTTACAGCTGTATTAGAGCTCAAAATCACAGAGCTCAAAAGTCTGGCATCAGAGTTTTCACACAGAGCTGAGAACCATGACTTAGGCATAGTAGCCTTAAAAAAAAAAAAAAAAAAAAA
>VWZK01015964.1:134795-183929 GCA_013396935.1 Baryphthengus martii
AGAACAGTTTGTTTACTGTTCTGATAATTGTTTTTACTTATGGACATTGTATGTAAATAAATAAATATCTGTAAATAGAGTAGTAGGTATTAGAATTGTTTGAGTTTAGTTGGTGATCTTTAGAAGGTTGTTTCTTCAGAAAGGAAAAAAAAAAGATCCTATTTATATTTATTTATCTTAAAATGAACAAACTGTTTCTGCTTATGTTAGATGCACTCTTTCTCCCCTTTTGCCAGCTTCTCTCTGGAAAAGAGTACAGTACTGGTTATTTTTTAACAGAAAGTTCAAATATTTAATACTTATTTTCACATGAAAGAGAATATTTATTTGTATTAAGATGCCCTAGGTACAAAGAATTCCTAAGAATTTCCTTCAATCCTGTGTTTAACAATGAGTTGAAAATATCTGAAAGTAGCTAACTACTTTTTTGGATTTTTTTCTTTAAATTTTATTCAGTTAAACTGGAACAAGCATGAAAATCAATCTTACTTTACACAAGAAAGAAAAGTGAGTAATAAAAAAAAGTATACTCATAAAACATATAAAATGTATTTTTTATATGTATGTTTTAAAGGAATGTTAATTTAAGAGTTTAACCTGAAGAGCCAGAGTATTTTTCTTAACTTTACTACACCTGGCTTTAATATATCAAAATTAATGAAACTTTTGAACTCACCAACTATTTCTTATCATGTCTTCATTTCACAGACAGTACTATGTCTCTGGTTTCTCTACTGCCCTATTCTCCTAATTCATGAAGTAAATTCAAGAATGATTATTATGCCCAGCTACAATTCTGATAATCAGGGCTTGTGATTGTCATCTTTTCCCTTTTCCTGACCTTACAAAAAAAAAAAAAAAAAGGATCTAAAAATGCAATTACCACTTGCTTGACAATCATATGTATTCTGTATTTTCATTTGTCTCCTGGAACACAGAAATATTGTCTGGCTTTTAATTACAGAATGCACAATAAAAAAAAAAAAAAGTTGTAGTGTGTCCTCAAGGCTAAAAGTGCCATTTTGGATTGCATCATCCATCTTGCATTTAATTTTCACTCCTGACACAAGCCACAGTTTTTGTCAGGAAGAATTTTTGTTTGGATGCTTGCTTTTTATATATTGTGAGAGAAGGCTGTCTGATGCACTCCCTTAACCCAACACCATAGTCAGAAGCACTCACAACCACTGGGAAATGACTCAAGAAATCAGTTAGTTAGGATGCATGAAGATCACACCAGGGGTTTCAAGACTTTTTTAAGCTCCCTTCTTCCTAAGCAATCTTCCCTTTCAGAGACCTCTATCACTGGATACACAGAGAATCATTAGGAAATTAGAAACAGAAATTGTCATATTAAAATGAGTACAGTGTTCCTAACAATTGCTGGTATAAGACATCTCAGAATAAATGAAAACGAATCCAATACACAACCTACAGTAGGTGGGTACAAGAAAGCTCATTCTGGCTGCACGTGCACGTTACTTACTGACGTTCTCCAGCATCACCAGAGGTGTTTTGCAACTTGCAATGCATTTCAAATTAAGGGAGTATTGAAAAAAACACTATTGAACAGCAACGGTGACAAACGTTCGCAGTTCTCTGCTACTGTTTCATGAAGATTCAGCCTTAAACGTGCTTAGAAGAGAACAGTGAATCCACAAGATGACTAGATACCCCTACAGGATGCCTGAAGGCTGGGCTCGCTTCATCTTCTACACTGTACCAGTGATGGTGGGTCGCTCTAGGAAGTAGGCCAATAAACCCTTCTCTTGTCAACCCCAGGATATGGCTCCAAGAGAGTACGGGACGAAAGCTCTTAGACTTAGCTCTTCTACAGTGGAGTCACAGAGACTTTTTACCAGGGCCTGTAGTAATAGGACAAGCAGTAATAGTTTTAAAATAAGTGTAGATTTAGATTACAGATAAGGAAGAAATTCTTTCCTATGAGGATGGTGAGACAATGGAACAGGTTGCCCAGAGAAGTTGTGGATGCCCCTTCTCTGAAGGGTTCAAGTCCAGGCCAGATGGGACTTTGAGCAACCTGATCTAGTAGAAGGTGTCCGTGCCCACAGCAGTGTGGAGTTGGAGCTACATGATCTTTAAATGTCCCAACCCAAACCACTCTATGATTCTGTACTTTAGTCTGAATTAAGGAATAATGTCGATTCCATCTTTAAACTTGATTTTTTTTTTTTTTAATGCCCAGGTTTCCTACCACATCTACTGAATGATTGAATGTAAAATGGGATTTAACATGGACTGATGCTTGAATGTATATACACTACACAATATCAAAATACAGACATATAAAGCATAACCAGATAGGCTCCGTCACTTCTCTTTTGCCACACAAGAAATTTGTAAAACAAATGCCAAATTTAGATCCTAGCCGCTGAATCTACTTTACCCTCACTGAAGAAGATCTAAACCACTTCACTTTTCCCTCCCCCTCTTTTTACGTTACTACCATTGTGCTACCAAAGTAACTCTGCATTGATAAGTTTTTGGCATCTTCAAGGGACACAACTGACAGTCAACAATTTCACCAAGTCCTCCAAACCAGAGAGGTTTGGAGAGCAGCTGAGAAGACATTTCACTGGAGCTGGGACGCTCGGGCTGGCTGCAGCCCAGGGCAGTTTTTCACATGATCAATAAACCTATTGGGCTTTTCTGATAGGCTTGCAAAAGCTATCAAGATGGAAAACTGTTACCTATCTTTTCTCCTGAATGTGAGCTACATTCTTCATGCAGAGCTGAGCTCTTCTATTTCAGACACTGAATAAATAGGTCTTTGCCAATTCCTTTGATTTTATTTGGCTTCAGATGATTTTGAGTTTTATAGGAATGCTATTATTATTATTTTCACCAATACTATTATTAGCAATACACTCTCCAGGGGATACACTGTTCTTTTTTTGTAACATGTGTTTTACGTCAGTCCTGGATACCTTTAATGAATGTTGAAATCAATAAAAATAATGTAGTTCCCACTGATCAAAATAACTTAAATGGAGATAGAAAATTCTTCCTCCAGTAGAGACTAAACATGAAGAAATTGAATGTCAATTATTTTATAGTACGTGAGTGAGACTCTAAGTGACGATTAAAATGATAATAGATAGATTAAAGCATTTTTAGTGGTGTTCAATAGCATCATGTTAATAGTGCTGATACACTAATTCCAAAAGAAACACTGACTAGATTACTAAAGAAAAAAAAAAAAAGGAACATCACTTAATACTACAAGGAAAATACACTCAAAGACACATATTTGATTTACCATGTCTGCCAGACCACTTCAGATGGTTCAGCAGATGCTGATGGGAGACAATATGAAGAGTACAAAATCTTCCTTTCACAGTCATTTAATATATCTGTACAGATATTGGTCAGTAAAAGCATAAATACTACATAAAAGTAAAATGTACAAATGGCCCACTCTTAAAACTAATGAAAACAAGGTAAGGAAACAGAAGCATTCTTACTCTTGGAGAAGGAAACAAAAGGAAGAAGGAAGCAAAGAAAAGGAAGAAGGAAAAGGAAAAGAGGAAAAGGAGAAAAAGAAAAAAGGCAACAAAAAAAAAACCAAGTGAATGCATGCAGATTTGCTTCTGCATCCCTACACAGGATGATTTTCTATTTTGTATTTTGTTAATTTATGCATATGTGTGAGCTCAAGTACAGGTATGGGAAAGAATAGTCACTGATCCTCTCTCTGCAAGTGATCCATCTTTTTCCTTTTTAAATGAAGGACAGGATGCCAACACAGAGCATTTACGCTAAATTAATATTGATGGCCAACATATATTTTACAGTTAAGCAGTTTAACAAAACTTGAATAATAGAATCATAGAATCGTTTAGGTTGGAAAAGACCCTGAGGATCATTGAGTCCAATCATAAACCTGAGTAACACTGCCAAATCTGCCACTAAACCACCTCCCCTAGTGCCACATCTGCATGTCTTTTAAATACCTCCAGGGATGGTGACTCAAGCCCTTCCCTGGGAAGTCTGTTCCAATACCCTAGGACCCTTACTGCGAAGAAATGTTTCCTAATGACCAATCTAAACCTCCCGTGGTGCAAGTCGAGGCCATTTCCTCACAAGAATGCTGATAAGGTCTCAGAACCATTCCTCAAAAATGCAGATGCGTTAGAGCTGAGACTGCTTCCCTTACCACAACTCAGTCCTTTGCCAAACACTTTAATACAGCTTTTAATTACACAGCTATCTACTTAGTTTTGCAAGATTAGTTTCTGAGGAACAGGAGGCAAAGTCTTAACACAGGAAATGTCAAGTCTTCCACCGTGCCAGTGATGTTACTAGCCTTGCTTATAAATAAAAGAAGCTTAAAATTCAGCAGACTACGTAACTAGTAATGATTAGCCTACTGGGGAAATTCAATATATGCTTTTTTTACAGTCACCTGCGAGAACTCAAGAAGATTGAATGGGCAAATAGAAAGAAACTTCAAATTATACTGAATGAAATACATATGAAAAATAATATCCAAACCTCCAATGTGTTTTTTCCAACCAAATTCTCCCCAGAAAAAAATTCAAAACCAAGCAAAACTGTAAATATATTTTAAAAAACCCCAGAATATATTAATTTCTCATACTTACATATGTATTAGAGGGTTAAACAACTAAAAATATTGATGGAGGAGGTAAAATAAAAATAATTTAAATTGCTGGAATCCTCCATCAGCAAATCACAACTTTTCAGCTATGTTATAGCACAAGAAAGGAAAGATGTTTTGGCAAGAACCCATGCTGAACAAAAAAAGTCATACACTTCTAGCTGCAGACTATCTGATGATACATAATTAATCTCTGATTAATGACTTTAATTTAGTCATTACAAGTATCTTTCCAAAGACTGTAAGAAGCAGAAAGAGTCGCACAAGGGTTTTTTCAGTGTAAATTGCAATAATTCTACTTAAATCAGGCTCGGATATATTCTTCTCTAACCTCTCCTTTATCCAACTCTGACTAATTTTTAAGTGAAGATGGAGTTTGCTTTTATTTTTATCTTTCTCGTGTCTTAGGCTTCAAGTTAATTTCTGCCTTTATTCTTACAATCAGCCTTGTTGTGATACTCCTGAATCTTGTTTAATCTTGGAGAACTTAAGAAGCTAAAGCTCAAAGCAGATACTTAAATTGGATCTCAGACACCATCTCAACTTTTCGACATTGCGAAAGATTTGGACAGACGACTGTACAAACGGTACCAATAACTGTCTAGTTGAGTGCTACACACTGTAATTTAAATGTCCACCTACATAACAATGGATAATTAAAACATTTGCAGTAAAAACTTTCCTAATACTCATTTTATAGGAAGTCTTTTTACAGATTGCCTTCTCCATTTTGGCCATGGTTCTTCAACGCGTGTGTCCATTTCATTAGCAGCTAAGCATCAAGACCTGAATCCACTTCAAACTGGTTGTCCTAACAGTACACGCTGCCAGAGAGATTTATTTTGCCTTGCCTCACAGATGACACTCATCCACTCACTCTCATCACCTTGTCACTATTATGCACCATTCGCAAAGTTTTAGGAGGCTTTTGAGAAGCACAGGTTGCTGCTTTTCCCCCTGGAGTCACTACCTCTTTTCAGCATTTTCCATTTCCAGCAAAGCACTTAATATTATTTTGCATATTATTTATTTTTTTTTTGTAACTGGAAGCTGAAAAATTCAGGTCACCTTTCTGGGGTTTCTGGACAGCTGGTTCAAACAGCAACAAAAGTTGCTCACTCTCAGGGGCGAACGTGCAAGGTCCTAACAACAGGGCAGTTTATTCCAGTGAGAGTCGCAAGGTTTTGAGCGTGTAGAGAGAACAAAATGTACAAAATGAATCAAATTATGACATATTTGCTGTCCTAGCACACATGAACTCATTTCTGTCCAGAGACCTTAGTTGGTAATGTGGTAAATCAACAGTGGAAAAAACAAGTTAAGTGTTGTCAACGTCCCTTCCAAACTTCCATGGATTTTTCAGTATTAAAATTAAATTACGTAGGAAGTTCTAACTACTGCAGGGTTGTAACAGCTTTCTATTTTTTAAAGAGAATGTGATAGGAAAGGAATTAAGACTCAAAACAATGAAGATATTTAATGAGTTTAAAATGTTTTCATCAATATAGCACCACTCAATACATTTTCTCGGAATGTGCTAATTAAGCTCCTTTAATAGAAGAAATAGAGTCAAAATACAGAGTATTCAACAACACATCCACAACCACTTGTTCCAACTATTAATATGTGACAAGAGAAAACCAGAGGTTGCATATTTCTAATTACTTGGCTTTTAAGAGTTATGACATGTATAAAAGTATTCCTTGGTGAGATTTGTAAAGCCCACTGAAGTACTGTGTAGGTCACCATTTCCTAACGCATTTCACTTCATTTATGGAATAGGATTTTGTTTTCCTTAACTGCAAATAAAATTGGGGTGGACTCTAAGTAACTGTCCCATTTCACACATGCACGCTTCTTCCCTTGCCAAACATGTCCTGGTTTAGCCATTGGGATCATGATAAAGCTAGGCAGCTAGGTAACATTTTCAGTGGGTTTTTTTTCCTACCATTTTAGCAAGAAATATGTCAAGTTTGACACATTAGCTACAGGAATCTTTAATTGACTTTTAAGAAGACACAAGACTCTCACAGCTTTTCTTGACGGTTTTATTTCGATTTTCAAATCAGAGTTTGTCTAATTAAAAAATGAAAAAGAATGTTCCCAACCTTTTCCACTCCAAAATGGTACAGTTTTAGTCATCCTATTTGCCTGCACTTCTCATTTTCTCACACTTCTCTTATTCTGCAGCTGTTGATAGCTCTTACTTTCCTCCTTCACTGTGTTTCAACAGTTCAGTAACCATAAATTCTGCAGCCTGTTAATCCTAGGAATAATCTCCCTCCAACTCACTGTCTTGTTACAGTACTGTATCTTTACTTGGCTCCTGCCTTGCAATCTGAATTTCTTCCAAGGCCGCTGCTTTATGATTTTTTTTTTTAGATTTGTGTATTCTTTTCAGTTGGACAGGTACTGGACAGTGGCAGACATTGTCCTCTGAGCAATTTCTAGCACTAAGGTTCTTTTACTTAATCCAGTTAACTCTGGATCTTAGCATAAGCCCAAAAGCAGTGAGGTCTGAAAGAGATTTAGGTGAAAACCTAGTACCTAAGAAGAGAATTCTACTAAAGACGTAAGAGGCAAATCAAAAGGAATGGACTAAGTGGGAAACACAGACAAAGACAGAAGCATTAAGGAGATAAAGTGAAACAAAGCATGAGATCCCGGAGGAACAGGGAAGGACCAAGATGTGAGTAGAATGATTTTCTGCTTAAATAGTTCAGAAAAGATTCTATAAATTTTGCTTCAGAAAACTTTAACCCAAATGGTTTCAATTATTTTCTTGATTCAAATGAAATTATATTACCTTGTAACATGATATTTAGTTCGTAGTTTTCTCTGTCATTGGACACTACCTGCTACAGAGTATGTAGAAAGAATCAGCTCCTAGGCATTGGCAGGACTCTTTCCTAAGAGCAGAAAATACATTCACCTCAGGATAGCTGTTGTCTACTTTGCTGGCATCATCAACCATGTAAATTTGGAATCAAAACCAACCTTCTTACTTCCTTTTTTCTACCCAAAAAGTGACCCAAAAGGTCACTTTTTTACTTTTCTCCTTCTCTACATCCCACATACCTACATAGCAGCAACTACTTCAATATATACAGTTATTTCACAGACATAAAAGAAATGCAAAGTTCAAATACTGAGCTAGCAAGTCCTTTTTAACCCATTTCAGTTAAAAAACAAACAGAACAAACCAAAAACAAACCAAAGCAAAGCAAACAAAACCAACCCATTAAACAAACAAACAAAAAAAAAAACAAACCCAAACAAATAGAAATCAAAAGTGAACAAAACCAACCATAAATAAAACACTGTATAGGCACAACATCAGGATTCCACGCCTGGCAGGCAGTCACTTGCTGAACCAGCCCTTTTTTTTCCATCTGAGTTCCATTGCCACGTACAGGTTTCCAGTACATCGTTTTGATTGATTTTGTTAGACTTTCCTAAGACCAAAGATGGATGGGATGGAAATAATCATACCCATCAGGGTCTCTCCGCACAGAGTCCTGGAGTGCAGGACTGGCCTTTTTAGGTCATCCAGACGAACATGGCATAAAGACAGGGTCCAACAGCACTGAAGACAGTAGTTTCTTAGAGTCTACTCTTTGGATCCCACAGCTCACGTTGAAAAAAAAAACAAACCATAAAACTTGCAGCAGAACTTCTGCATCTGTCCCAAAATGTTTAGCTCTGATTTTCCTAGTATAGCCAAATCCCTGAAAGATTTGTGTAATGCAAATTACAGGCATGATATTTCTTCCTCTCTCTTTGCCACTATGTCTGAACAGGTTTATATATAACCATTTCTCATACATTCTTTCTTGCCTTGACTGGGAAGACAGACACAGATTGGAAGCTCTTAGCTCAGGAGATCCATTACAGCAGGGTAGAAACACAACGGACACAGAGGGCTTTACATTTTTACTTTCCTCAACGCACTTTTCTTTCCTCAAGGTGACAATTTCCAACAACATTCTTCCTCCTTACACTTTACGAAGGTAAGGCTTCATGAGCCGAGAGGCTGAGATCTATAAAAGCTCCCAATAGCACAAAAGAAATATTTCATCATTCTTCCTTATCAATAATAACACTAGCACGCTTATTTTATCCTTCATTTGTACAGTTTTATCCTTAATAACAACTTTCATTATCTGAATGCTCAAATTTGTCTTCTGCTTTCAGCTTTTGCAGTATTCTACCCCAAGAGCTACCAGTCTTTAAACTCCATCAGATACGTCTATTCACTTCCAACATCTTTTTCTTTCACACAAAATGCAATGATTTAATTTGACCATTTGCCTTGCAAGACATCATCTTCCTAAATTCTGCTTCTGTACTGTGATTATGGGTCTCATTCGCCTTCTAACTCCTAACAATTAATTTTAATTAAATTAATGAGACTCTGGAACTGGAAACTACTACAGTTGTCTTAGCATTGAAAGAAGAAAATGGGAATTCTTGATTTAATCCACAGTGCTCTGTGATATTTTATGTTCTTTTTCAAATAAAACCGTGTCTTATAGTATTTATCCTCAAAAACTTGTGTTTATCATAGCCTTAGATGACAATAACTAACAGAAAACTACTAATAATTACACAATAAAGAGCAATAGAAACTAGACCAGTCACTGTAAGTGAAAATTTCGAAGGCTAGAAAAGAGTTGAAGCTGAAAGGCAAGATCCTCTCCCTCAGCGGGAAACAACAGTCATTTACTGGTAGGAGTGAAATGCACAGGTAATTGGGCACTAAGTACTGAGTATCACAAAACTCTTCCATGTTTTAATATTTTACAAGTAGAACGTTGCACTGCAGGTGGAATAGTTAAATATTTTACATTTTAGTGGTTAAAAGTTTTTTAACAGTTATTTTAAAAGACATACTTTTGAACTTAAGACTCTCCATTTTCTGTATCAGATGCACTTAGAAAAGGCACATTGGTGGTATTTCACCTCATATGACTATTTTATAGCGCTCTTTTTACGATTTTTCCATACCTGATTTTATGATTTTTAATTATTTCTTCATAATGAATATTCCTTTCTATAAAACTTAACTACAAAGATTAGCAAATGCCTTAATACACTACTAAATATGACAGTGTTATGACATCTATATAAAAGAAAAGCTTGAGGAAAAAAAAAGCTAGATTAACTTTAATTTAAAAGCATAATTGGACATTAAATGCTTGGGGCATGACTTATTAAACTAGGACTCTCATCAAGAATGAAAGAAGCTCAAAGGCTGAGGGGGACAGCTAAGAACACCCCATAGTCTGACATGGAAAATATGGTGTGCTTACATGTGAGAAATCGGAAAGGGGAGACAGTGGTGGTGTGAAAACTATCTTTAAGGGCCGGTAACAGAACTAAAAAAGAAGCCAAGAGATGTATGGCATGTATTTTTGGTTCATTTTTACAACTACCTCAGGTCATAATCCTTTACAATTAAAATTCCCAGAAAACATTAATAACCATGACCAAAGTGTAAATGAACAGCACAAAAACTGTAGCTTAGGGCAAGCTGAGAGTCTCAGGACTGGCCTTATATGGAAAATTATCGAGGCCTTTTTGTAATGATGAGACATACAAGAAAAATCCTTTCCTGACAAAAAAAATAAATAAATAAATAAAATACACAATGTTATGCTGGAAAAACAGACCCAATAGTCCTTCATTTCTTTAAATTCATCTTTCAGCTCAGAGATATAAATTCAGGCTTTCTGGATAGAACCTCAGCCAACAGATTTCCACTAATAGCCAAGCCTCTTTTAGACACCGAAGAAGCAGCATCACAGATATGACTGAGATTCAAAATTTAGAACGCTGTCTACAGCCATAATTAACTGTGAAAGTTGGATGATGTTCAGAGCTGCAGTCCTTAACTTAAAAGTCTGCCTCCAATAAAAGGATCTATATTAAATCCAAGTTAACCCAGAATATCTCTTTAATGCAGAGCATTCTGCACTCATTTTAACACAGAGAAAACTGCAGACAGAAAATGCAGTGGGTTTTTCTGGATATCCCTTGCCTCTTTCTTTCTATTTAAAAGTTTCAGCTGTAAAAAAAAAAATCACATTCTTTCTAAGACTAAAACTGAGGGAAGAAAATGATTTCCCCCAGGTTACAAGTACCTTCTTACAAATGATCTTGCATCATAACATCCAGAACACAGGGAATTAAGCAGGAAACGGGCATGTCCACAGAACATGTCCACAGAACAAAAACACAAAAAAACACAAGAAGCAAAACATGCTGGAAATAAAGCCGTGAAATGCACCTTTAAAAAAAATCAATGAATAAAAAAAAATCCAAATACATAAAAAGCACATCAATTACAACTGCAGTCACATACTCTAGAGTCAGTGAACAGTTAACACTGAGTCTCCCACAACACATGACTTCAAGTTCCTGGTATACATATAGTAACATGTGATTAATTGTGTAATTTCCTATACCATTCTTCTCCTCACAGAACCTCTGCTTCACTAGTTGCACAGGCCAGACTGCACCCTCAGGATGAATTCCTCCATCAGAGCTGAGCATGGCAAGGTAGTGATGGGCAGTGCTGTAGATAACTCAGTGACATTCTACTCTGAAATCCTGGATTCTTTTCTTGACGTGGCCACACAGTCCCTGCACGGGGATGGACAAGAAACATAAACCGCAGGCGACACACTCAGCTTCGATACGTTCCTAGTGTTCTCATAACATTCTCATAATATGATTCAACTCCTGGGATCCTCTAAGTGCTTTGTTGGCTTAGTTAGTAATGGAGGCCTGCTTGGCACAAATGATGTACTGCAGCATGCAAAGGAGTGTGAAATAATGAGCTGACAGCTTTAATAACTTTGGCCTTAATCATTTTCTGTGCGATTTTACAGGTATGGAAAGGGAAAAATGTAGAAGAGGTACGTTACGGAAAGAATCAGAGAATGTTAGGGGTTGGAAGTGACCTCTGGAGATTATCAAGTCCAACCCCCCTGCCAGAGCAGGATCACCTAGGGCAGGCCGCGCAGGAACATAGCCAGGTGGGATATGTTTATATAACATATAACCCGTCAATATAATACAGCATCTTGAAACTATCACAGGAGTGCAAGAAAACAGCTAGTAACAATATTCCGTAAAAAGGAACCTTGCTGCTCAAAATAAACAGGGCACACTGACGCTACGTGAAAAGGATGTGTTAATTACTATACCTCCTGTCATTACTGACTACCTTGTGCATTTGTTTTTAATAGATCATCATGCAATTACAAACTTTATCCACCCAAAGATAGGTTAGGAATTGCATTAAGGCTGCACAGAGAATCCTACTTCAGCCATTTCTTACCTTTCCAGGCCTTGGCTTTCTTGCATTAATATTTTAAGCACATTTCTATTTCACATTATCTACATATGTAATTGTTCATTCAAAGCATGGCATATATTATAGAACTTAGCAATAGCCATAATTCAGAGATAGAAATCAGCTGCTCACGAGAATCCTCCTAAACAAAAGAAACTCGTCAGAAGAAAGATTACGGAATGATGCTGATAATCAGAACCGAAATGTTTGGGGTCATGCATCACTATCCTAAATGTGAGGAAAGAAGAGCTTCAAGATGCAAGCTAAGTGCCTAAGTGTTGGCAACCACAGGGAAAAATGTGTCTGTATAGAAAATTGTATCAGTGTACAGAGACATAAGGTCTACCAGTGACATAAGGATTTGTTGTTCTTGTGGATTTTCTGCTCCTTTGGAGACCATTTCTGGACACAAGATGCATCCAATAGGTACCGCTGTCATATACAGGGCTCTTCTGTTGTGCATATGACAGATTATTGATTTCTTTTCCGACCCATGACCGTATCCCTTACACCTTTTTACAATTAGAATAATTCTAAGGACAGTATGGCAGCCAACTAAGTGACTCATGCAGAGCCTAGAGTTTTCCTGTGCATCAGTATGCACGGTTTTCTGTAACTTCAGGAGTGCTTGATTATGATTCTCAACATATTCAATCAGAAGGGGTTCTGAAGAGATTTTCATTTCAATTATGCATGCCTCATTATCATACTTTTAGTGAAGCGGAAAGTACATTACAAGGTGAGAGCCAAAAATGACGAGATGAAAAGCACAAAGCGTAAGGATCTTAGAAGGATTTCTAAATTTGTCTGAAATAATATTAATTCATAATACTATTAATCATCCTTTCTATAACACTGCATCTTTACATGCCCCTTTACAATCAGCTCTTCAGAGCACCTTTCACAAGATCAGGTATGGATGGCGTAAAGCTTCAGTAAAGAAAGCACACGGCTATCACTGGGGAGACGAACAAATTAGAAAGTATTTTGTGATCCAGTGGGGTTTAAGGAGAGATGCTTTTCTGAGGTTGAAAATAGGTGCTCAGAAAACAGGAAAGCCCTTAGCTGAGAGGAAACGGGGCACTGTTATGAAAGGCAGAATTGATGGAGACGAAACCTTAGGCTAACAGAGGGAGCTGAAACAAGAGCAAAGCAGCATATAATTAGGAGATATTTGGAGCGTGACGCTGAGGTCAGCAGATCAGAAAGTACAGCATGGCTTGGAAGGGAAGGAGAAGAAACTTGACTCTGAAGGTAAAAGGCAGAACACAAAAGAATTTAAGGAAAGAAATTATATGGTCAGAAGAAGATGCCTTTCAATAGCGGTATTTTTGTTAGACTGATGAGCTGAAACCCTCAGAATGGATAGATGAGGAGAGAAGGTGGATAGATAGGAAGGGACTAACTGAAAAATAGTTGGGGAAAAAATTAAGAACTACAACTAGGAAAGAAGTGGAGAGTTGATAAGCTCAGGAAGGAAGGATTTGGATGAAGAATGAGAATGATTTACTGTGACAACGATGCTTGAGAGCAGCAAAGACTAAAGGAAATAATACAGAAATCTGTTGTTATTATATAGAAATATACATATATAGAAAAAGGCTGCTTTTTACAGACCAAAATAGAGGGAGGCCAGATTGCAGATATCCTATTATAGGGCTGATGGAGGAAGAGTGTAGGTATCTTTATTTACACCAAAAAACACTCATCAGCAAAGAGGGAGTATGAAGCTAGTGTGCAAATGGAAGAAAAAAGATTTTTTTATTAAGTGACAACCATGGGTAATATAGGGAAAAAAACAAACAAACAAACAAAACCCTTAAAAGAATATATGAAATGTAACTTCTTAACATATACATCTTAATATAAATAAAAAGGATATAAACTGCAAAGTAAAGGAAGGAAAGAAAACAAGAAGGGAAATGAGAAAGAGGAACAGCATAGATTGAAGGTTTGTGAAGGCAAAGAATGGCCTGACAGAAACCAGATGAACTGAAAGACTTGGGGACATAATGAAAGGCAAGGGAGGCTGAAAGAATCTTTCTGGGTATCAAATTTAAACTGCAAAATTGTAAAGATTATACCGCATTGATGGATGGGGCTTTGAGCAACAGGATCTAGTGGAAGGTCTCCCTGCCCTTGGCAGGGAGGATTGATTAGATGATCTTTAAAAGTCCCTTACAACAAAAACATTCTATAGTTCTATGATTATCCTCCTAAACGACAGGACACTGCTAACAAACCTGAACCCCCGCGAGGAAACGGGTGTGCTGCTGATGAGTAAGAGCCAAACATTAATATAACAGGGGAGTCAAGATATGACAGTAGAATATGCATTTAAAAAAGCAGTAAAAGTGCTGCAGAGATCTTTGGGGAAAATATTTACTAACTATAACGCTGTATAATACACATTTGACAAAATGCGAACTGTATAAACTACCTACGGGTGGCAGATACTTACCTTATGGTACAGATATACTAAAATATTCATAAGAGATTTAAGTATTGGTCTGTAGGTTTCTGAATTCTTCTCTTGAATAAATGACTGACCTCGAGGTATCTAACCATAGCAGATACTTTTTAATTTGGTAATATTAATTAATCTTTATGAGTTTATGGACTAGCAGTAATTTCAAACAGATTCCGATGGTAGAGTTTGAAAGGAATCGTGATGAATCAGAATGGGCACTTTACCCTCCATATAAAAATTAATATAGCATTATGATAACACAGCTATAGAATAAATAAACCACTTCCACTACTAGGAAAAGACATAAAGACTGAAGTAAAAATGAAAGGTGTTTGATGAGCTGCTTTGCATGACAGAAAATGGCATTCTTCCCACTGTCCCAGCAAGAGCAACAATGCAAAGGCTTCTGCACTTAATTACTTGCTACATTTTTCTGTCAATACAAAAACTTCAATTTACCTGGTAAAAGTAAATTACCATTTTACCATAGTAAATCATCATTTTTTCATAATAACAGCAGTGCTGGAAAAACATTAATAAAACAGGATACAATACAAACCCATGCAATATAAAATAAATCAGACCTTTAGAATGATCAGTGGTGGGAGCAGGCTTTTAGAAATCATTGGTGCCCAAAAGACAAAAACCATTACCTGGCCCTGTTTAAAGGGGATTACATCAGTTCCCAAAACTAGAATTTTGCTCAGGAATTGTAGAAAAAATAAGTAATGAATTTGGAAAAAAAAAATCAGTGAACTCTATACTCATTTACATTGGAATTGCATCGATTTCCATTGACAAGCAAATTTGATGCAGAATTGTTGAAATAAACCTTTGACCTGGTAGTGAACATAATACAGTTAGTAGCTATTAAATCTTTTTACAGGAAAATATTCTTTATTCCAATTTTTTTTTGGTAAGAAACATGACTAAATTCCTCCATAGCAGCCAAAAGAGATTTCTTCATAAAGAAGTGAAATGCTGGTGTACTTCCTTAATTACCAATGACAATTTAGCAAGGACAAATACTGAATCCAATTTGCTTGTCTGTTCATCTTTTTAAAACTGTTCCCTTCAGTTCCAACAGTGTAATGGTGGAGATATTTACTATAGAAAATTATTTAGAAAAGGGGAATTGAAAAAGTAGGGCAAAATGTTCTTCGTGTTTACAGAAATACAATAAAACACAACAAAAAAACAAAGTAAACGTCCTCTTGTTCCTTTATCGTAACAACATATTCTGGATTGCACAGTAACCCTCTGTGCTATGACAGCATTTTTTTTTCCCAAGGTCCGTGGGTCTTTATCACTCTTTTAACTGCAAGACATGAAACTAATTTCATAATTTCATCTGTGTGAATCTCAACCTTTCCTGAAAATAAGCATTCTCAAAACGTTACAAGGAAATAAGAAAAAAAAAAAAGAAACCTAGAAAATTATAAATAGGATTAAGACCAAGAAAATGTTCTGTTCTTACAATCCTTTAGAAAATGTTTATCAGTAAAATAAGTTCTACAAAATCTTTCTAGAATGCTAAAAAATGTCTCTTCAATGGGATGTCCAACAAATCAGGTAAATAAAAGGTGAAAATAAGTTATACTGCAGTTAAAACATTTCCCTTTTCATAAATTATAGCAACAAAACCTTGGCTAAGCTCCTGACGTGGTGACATTTGAGGTCTAGAGAATTTGGAGTTTTTTAAGAAATCACTTGAATTTTATACCATTTAGACCCTTTTAGTAGAAACTCAGATTCATCTGCCTGGCTAAGCTTCTGGGCTAATAAGCTCCACTGAATGTTTCTTGTGTTATTAGTCTTTACACTAAATCCAATTTTACTTATCATAAGCACCCTGCTTCCTTCTCTGGACTTTTGAGATAACTAAATATTTGTTCTTTACGTACACATAGCAAACTAGCAGAGAGAAGCACTGGTGTACATCTCATATCTGTCACACACCAAAACGGATTTCCAAATTTCATCTTCAAAGCTTTTTTTTTTCTTCTGTGCCATTTATGTGTATATTCATCTACAGTTTGGACGGGCTCCTGTCTGAGTTCTCAGGGAATACAGGCCTATTGCACAAGAGGGATAAAAAAATGCGATAGTACGTAGCACAAATCAAGGCAGAACATAAAGGAATGTATAGTATGTGCTGCTTATGTCCCACTAGCCAGAAACCTGTCCATGATGTAAACTTCACGGTCTTAATCATACAGTAAAAGGAAAAATGTGATAACTTCAAAGGCATCAAGGGAAAGTGAATGCCAACTCACAACCTGTTTTCAGCCAGAGTAGTCTTAGATGCAATCTGCACTACCATTAAGCAAATAATTAACAAATGCTTTGACCTGTAAAATTTTTTCAAAGAGGGAGAGGAGAGATTTGAACTATCCTCAGGTTCTTGGGATTCAAAGATGCTGGAAATAACAGAAGAAAATCATAAAGTTTCTTAACTAGCATAAATATAAAATTATATTCCTCCCATTGTACTCCTGGCCCAGAAGCTTACAACTTGCCTTAGAATATTAATGCATACTCATATGAACCTATCCCCTTTTCATGTATGTAGCATCTGTAAGGAAAGAGCAAGGAGGAGAAAAATAGGCATCTGGTTTTTCGTACTCTTTCCATGAATAATTTTTACCTTTGATTTCCTTACTCTGTTTCTTAATCATCAGATGCTGTGAGTACCAGCACACCCAAAGAACTTGTGGAAACCACACTACTCGTGGAAACAAGACAGTAAAACCAAGGGCTATTTCAGTTTTTCTTTGACTTTAGAGATGTCTGGATGCCCAAGGCAGTTAAGTAGTCAAAGAAACATAGCCTTGTGAAATCACTAAATGTTTGTCAGCGTAACAGAGGAAACATAGAAGAGGAAAAAAAATATTTAGGATATGAACATGACCGCTAGAAGTATATTAACTAAAATTACATTCAGGGATTAACCCACAGCTGCCTTCATTAATACAACTACTATTAAAAAAATTACTACACAAATATCTTAGACGAACAGGGAGTCCACTAGGAAAAAAAAAATAGAAATACATTATAAAATTTATTGTTCCATTCTTTTGAAGAAACACCTGTGTTAAGGTGTCAAAAACTACAATGAAACACAGCTGATAAAATTGAACATCACCCTCCAAAAATTTAGCATTAAAATAGAAAACTAGCGTTCTTAGTAAGCACTTAACTGCAGGTAGTTGAAGATACAGCAAATGACAGAATCAGAATCATTAAGGTTGGAAAAGACCTCTAAGATCAAGTCCAACCATCAACCCAACATCACCATGACCACTAAACCATATCCTGAAATGCCATGTCTAGATGTTTTCTGAACACCTGATGTTTTTTAATATTTAGAGAATATACCAGTGCTTTCAAGTTTCTGATACAGTAAAACATCTCAGGAAACTGATGCTGTGCACGTGTAAGCCTCTCTTCATATCCACTGCATATTTTAAAAATAAGCAAAGTAACTACATCTTAAACGTCACCACCGAGAGAGGGTGAGGTAAGGTGAAATTTTTAATGACATTTAGCCTGTTTGGACAATATGGAACTCAATATCCTAATATCTACAGTAAATACAATCAAAGTTTTCAGCCAAAGCTTTGATTCAAACAACACAAAGAGACTGTAGAAGCAGCCTAATGCTTATTTATTGAGTTGGTGGCAGGTGGACACAAGCAGAGCCAAACACCTTCCCGCCAGCACTAGTGCATGCAACAAGCAGAAGGATTAAATATTGAAGATCCCTCTACAAAGCTTTTATATGGGTCTGTCTCCACTCTCACACACTGTGAAGTGCACAGAATAAAGTTTGCAAATATCTCTGTGAAATTTGTGGACTTGTTAGTGATGAAAAAAAGAGCTTTTAAAAATCTGAGTATCAGTATTTAATTTGCTGATTTATTAGAAGTTATAAAATGACACAGCATACCTTACACTCAAAAAATAGCATTTATTTACACCAAACACTGTAATATCTATTATTATGTGGGTATTCCCTCAAAGCAGGAATACATAATCGGTTCCCAATCTTAACTACAAATGTCAGGTCCCATCAGAAAATGGCCCAAAGCTTTTTGTTTTCTGGATCTATTATCTAAAATGTCAATACAAAGACAAATATTGAAAGCTCTCATCAATTTACTTGACTTCCTCTGGAAGAGAAGCCTGAAAGTTGTCCTACATGTTACATACACTGTCAATGCCCACACAAAAGTAGGATCTTGAAAGACGGGTCTTCTCACTTTCCTAGGCCTTGCTCTATATTTTTTTTTTTTTCCTGTTGTTGTCATTGTTATCATCAGATCCTGAACTTCTAGGTTTTACTCTAAGGACTATCCGTTGACCTAAGTAACTTGGCCTCTGGCAGGACGTGCAGTAGGTAACTGATGACAGTAAATGCATGGAAACAGAGCCTTCAACACAAACACCGTTTATACCTGAACACAGTGCCCACCATCTGTGCTAAGCAAAATAGGTTTCTCTTAAAAAGAAAACAGCAAGTGGAACGTTGACCAACGCACTGACATTCCCCACCTGCCTCCCAGAAGGGAACCACTGCGCAGGGAACTTAGAGCCTTGTTTGTTGTTGTAGGACGTGTACAGAAAAGTCCTCTGCTATTTATGCACCTTCTCCCCCCATTTTGCCAGTAATTCGGTTTCAATGTTCTGAACTTCCTGAGCTCCAGCCAGTGCAAACAAAACCTGCCAATTCTTACAGTGCTTAGGCATATAATCTTCTAATAATGGCCTATTTTGTGAAGTTATCTTGAAAAGAAAAACCTAATGCTTTCTTCAATCTTAGCTTTCTTTTGGCTGTGACACATGCCAATTCCCAGCTGCACCCTTTGACTTCAAGCAGTCAGTAAACAGCAAACCCCAGTGATACACAAAGCATAATCTGAGTAAGAAATAAGATAGAAATGTTCCCAACTTGTAATGAATATTATACACATCATACAGCACTTTTGAATCCTACAGTTCCCAGGTTTTAACAGCATGTGGGATAGGGGAGAGACAAGTAAATTATTAGGCTAGCAAGATGATGTGAGGTAACTCTGGTAGGCAGCTAACCAGCACACAGCCACTCACGCATTCCCACCCTCAGTGGGACAGAGGAAGAGGAAAGGAAGACTAAAACTTGAAGATCAAGATAAAAACTGTTTAATAAGTGAAGCAGAAGAAGAGAGAAATAAAACAAAATAAGTGATGGAAAGGCAATCGCTCACTACCTCCCATGGGTAGACCGATGCCCAGCCATTTCCTGAGCAAAGATGACTTCCCCAGCTAAACCCCTCTCTTTTCCCCCTTTCTTGCTGAGTATGATGGTATATGGTAGGGAATATCTCACTGGCTAGTTTGGGCCAGCCGACTGGTTGTGTACCCTCCCAACCTCTTGCCTACCCCCAATCTATTCACTGTGGGGACAGAGTGAGAAACTGAGGCGGCCTTGACACTGTCCAGCAGTAGCTAAAACATCAGCGTGTTATCAGTACTGGTTTGGTCACAAATCTAAAACACAGCATCATATCAGCTGCTGTGGAGAAAATTAACTTTACCCAAGCCAGGCTTGGTACAGAAGAGATTTCTGAAAAAAACCATACCCAGAGGTGGATGGAGAAAATGATGTCTTCTATCTCTGCGCTCACCTCACTGCATTTGACTTCACAACAGAACAGATTCCTGATACATAAACATTTTTGCTTACAAAAACACTTTGTTTTTCCCAGTTTAATCTGTGATATTCTGTTGTAAATTACTTTGGTTTCCTAAAACAGGCCTGACTTTCTGTAAATCTGTCTATAACCTTTATTAGTCCTTTAATGTTAGGCCCAAACTCCGAGCCTGATTTGACCAAAGTACTTTTTTTTCTATCTCAATCTTCCAGAGTGAGAGATTTTCACTCACACCGACTCAGACTCTCCTCATCCTCACAGTGAAGACAGTCCACCTGAAAAAGTCTCCTTATATTCATTAACTTTTACAAACAATATTTAAGCATCCATTTGGCCAGTAACTGTGATCTCAAGAGAGTAAGAGTTTCCTACCATCCTGTACCCAAGGCCTTGTCAACGCAAAGCAATTCAATGTGTCCATTCAACTTGTTTAGCAGGAATCTACCCACTAACTCGACAGAAATAAGATTTTATCTTCTATATTTTAGAAGAGATCACTAGATAGTTGTTTCAGAATTTTAAATCCTTTTACTAACTTAAATCTATTTTAAGCAGAAATTAGCAGGCAGCTAGTTACAGAATATGTGGGATATGAGAAAAATATCTCCATAGGTATTTTTCTCATATCCCACATATTCACAGATGTACAAGTAAAGGAAGACATCATAGCAATGGGCACAATTTTTAAGGTTGAAGAAGAAAAGTAATCACGCACTGACTTTCTACTTGGATCCATGTAGCCATCGATATGAATTTAAACTAGATACAAGTCCTATACAGCCCAATTTAATTTTATGAAGCAATTTTTCAAACAACTATACGCCAGTTACAATGCACAAAATGAGAGTTGGGTGCTGTGCCCTTTTGTTGTAGCAACTACATGGTAATTTGTCTGTCAACTCCCTTGCTAGTTGAAGTGTGTCTATTAATCTAGTTGTGTTTGGATCGATTCCAATTTTCTAATCTTCTAGGCAGCTTTCACAGAGACTCCACGTTTCATAAAAAGAACCTTCCACAACACATATTTTCTTCTGTCTTCCCATATGTTGCATTTTCCTTCAAGATAACCCTGGTCTAGTGCCCAAGGTTAACATGCTTCTGTCATAGACTGGCTGCACAACTAATGAATTCTTCTGGATCTACAGAGACCAAAAACACCTGATTTACTCTTGTGAGCAGGAATTCCCTTGTTAAGTAAGATACTCATTAAGGGAAAGAGAAAAAAAAATACTTTGCATTATTTTAAATGTTTATTCTACACTATTAAAATGATTTTACAAGGCCATCACTGATGTCTTTGTAGCAATTAGAGCAGCCAATAACAGAACCAGATTAATACACACATCTATAGTAAACACAGGGTAAATATAAGTGAACAGCGTGCATGACTAACCACTGGAGTGTAGAACATTGTTTTCTGTACTATTTTAGATTTCCCTACTGAGATGGGATGACTATAACTGATTCATTAAGTGTGCAGGATGGACATTCAAGTAGGTTATTCTAGTCGGCACTTTTTTTTTTCCTTTGGGCTTTTTGAATGGAACACTTGACTTTGAAGAATACCTCGTTGTTAGGAATGCAGACTATTCCACTGACACTACTGATTCCCATGAACACAGTACTGCTGGTCTCCATAATTAGCTTGGCTCTTAGAAGACAGATTTTCTTCATATTATCTCTGTCAGAACTAATGTGATGGTACTGATCTCTCTTACGATAAAGCAATTGAGTAATGCTATTTTGACATATGAATCCAGAGTTACAGATGTAAAAGGAACAGTAGATATGTTTTGAAGATGGATTTGACAGAAGGCCACTAAAGCTCTGCCTTGCTATGAATTCTGCCTGCAAGGGTTATACAAGCTAGTGAGCACACAGCCTTACAGCATAACAGGAATGTTGTCTTCTGCTCCCTTTTTACAGTTGGTGGAGAGATAGGAGCTTCTGCAGCACAGCCAAGCCCATCCAAAGCTTCACTGCCCCAGAGGATGCTCTCTCTCCATCCACTGCAAGAAGGACTAGGACAGCTGGCTGCACATCAGACACACCGCATTAAAACATCTAGCATTACAGAGGATTAATTCAGGCCTCAGTGGTTTGCTCTTCTCTCTCA
Source organism: Baryphthengus martii (assembly GCA_013396935.1). Classification (NCBI taxonomy): domain Eukaryota; kingdom Metazoa; phylum Chordata; class Aves; order Coraciiformes; family Momotidae; genus Baryphthengus; species Baryphthengus martii. The sequence continues at coordinate 157,077 of VWZK01015964.1, forward strand.
TTCACCCTGCATTAGAATTCTGGTTTTAATTGTATCATGGTTAATGAATTTAACACCGGGGATGGATTTGACCGAGAACAGGTTCTGTAATTTCCCCACACGCTGCTTAAAGGTAAAAGAAAATGGACACTGAAGTGCTTCTTCTCTGAATAGGCACATTCTACAAAGAAAGAGATTGGGAAAAATCTCTCCTCGTAACAGCAATACATTGAAATGTCTTTAAATGTCACATTGTCGGTAAATATGTCAGAAAAGTCTACACCCTCTCTTTATGCATGAGTACAACCACGGTCGCCTCAGTGCACAGGGTTTTTTCTCTTTGTGGCAGGGACTCAAAGTAATTATCTTGACCATGGCTGTAAAACACAGATAATTAGACCGTTAAAGCCGAAAGGAAAAACACGTAGTTTGGAATTAATTAATAACTCAGATGAAAATACAACCACATGCATTACTTGATAGGTAGTACAGTATGGATGGTTCCCAGAAGGCATAAATACAAACAGAGTATAATCAACAGTGTGTTTGTTACTGGATTTACAGCAAGGAGAGTAGATTGCCATCATAATAATCCTACATCAGAAGCAGAAGGACACTAGATGATCTACTGTAGATTAACAAGACTACTGTAAGATAAAAAAAACGTACACTGAGTATCTTCAGAGCATAAGAATAACTATAATCAATGGAAATGTTAAAAGATATGCTCAGATAAGACTTAAGGAAGTTGGTTTTCTTCCCACCAAAGTAGTTAAGCAAACTGCTAAACTATGAAGTTTGAGATACTTTTCAAGAAAGAGCTGTTGTTTATATCCCTGAATGATTCTGTTGTGTCATACACACCTTCTATCTTCCAAATCAACTAACGAAACTACCTAGTGAATTATTTCTAAAAAGAAATAATGTCTTTACTCATCCAAAACCATCTAGAGTATATAAAATAATGCATCAAATTCCGCCCATCACTCAGAGCTACAGGGAAAGATTCTCCAGTAATAATCTGAAGGAAAAAAAATGCACTTTTTTAAAGGCCAAAGTTTATTTCTCAATTAAGAAGGGATCCTTTTCTACAACAAAATTTCTCTGCTGCAACATACTGTATTTAAATAAAACGCTATCAAAATCACATAACAGAAAAATGCTCACAGTTTTAAGGGGTTTGTTTCATGACACATTCTTTCTAGACATGGAAATCATGACAAATAGGTTAGAAAATGTCTCTCCTGCTCTTTCAAAGCAATTCACTACTGACAGTGATCTGTCATTCCCATGATCTTCCACTCTTTTCCTTCAGTCAGAAGGACAAAACACCCCAACTGCCATCTCAGCTGTTTGACTCTTCACCAGCAGGTTCCCTTCTGAAGTTTACAGTCATTTCTGTGACAGTGCTGTCTCTCCTGCTTAACAAATAAGTCACGCTTCCCCCTTGGAAAATGAAGTGGTATTTTTATATTTCCGTGATCAAAACACACAAATTAGTGTGTACAATTAGTCTTTAATCAGAAGACAGTCGGCAGCACGATAGCAGGAAAATGGATGCAGGGCATTTATGGTGGAATTTACAGTGGAGCGTGATTCAACCACCTAGCAGTTACGCTTCCAGAGAAAAGCATCGTCATCTCCAATGGTGATTTATTCTACCTAGTTTAGATACTTTATAAGAAAATTCATCATCTTTGACAACATCTTTTGGGCGGGACTGAGGCCAATGGTATGTACGATGCATTAGGAAGTGAGACACGTTGTACTCTTGTGCAGCACGCAATGGAACTAACTGCAAATTCTTCATATATGAATGGAAGTTAATTACTAAATAGCTCTACAATTGTTGTTTGGGTCTGTGTGTAGATAGATAGAGGTATATATGTGTATACAGTTATTTATACGAGCTATGAATATATACGATAGGTGTATATATGTATATGCAGCTATTCATACGAGCTATAAATATATCGAAAATATTTACAAAAGACAAATAGATTTGGAGTAGGACAGACATCCACTCTTATTTCAGTTTGGTTTGTGGGCCCCTATTACGATTTTAACTAGTAACATATTCTGGAAAAATATACTAATTCTTAACCTAATGGCACAATATTGTCAGAGTCGTCATTTCTCATAATCCTCATAACTCTCAAAGATCTTGGTTTTGGGGAGATTTGGATTGGTTTGTTTATTTTTCCTTTTTTTTTTTTTTTTTAAATATATTTCACTACAGTTCTGGAAGGGTTTCCACAATGTTTCAGAAACATTTCACATTCAGCAATGGCAATTATGACATGGTATTTCCTATTCTGACAACACAAATTTTAGGCTTTATCATTTTCAAGTGATCCCAAGGGTCTTACAAAGCTGACATGTTCAGCATCCTAATGAAAGCTAGATGTTGTATCTGATCTAAATAGCCACAAGTAAGGATTACATCCTTTAATACAATCTTATCAGCCATGTATATATCCAAGCCCCTGGGGGAAACTGTTGCCATAACATGAACCTAAGAGACATAAAAGATTAAGATACTGATCTTGAGGTAAAGAGAGTCTGCACACAGAAGTTATGAATCATTTTCTACTGTGTATAACCTGCAACGCTGGTGCACAGTCTGGGGCCGATCAGAAGTATGAGAACATGAGATTATTCTCTATTCAGTTCTTAATAAGCAAATGAGTGACAATATAATTTCATGCTCCTCAATAATTCAAGACAAATGCTCAGAGTATTCATTTTTCTCGTTTGTTTTCTGTATCCCATGCTGTTTGCTTTATAGAGAAGACTGAAAAGCAAACACAGAACAAAAAGAATAAAGTATCAAGACAAACGGGGACAGCATACAAACAAAGAAGTAAAGAAAACTCAAATTAAAAATATGAAACAATAGCTTATTGCAAAAAAAAACATGTGGAGAACATTCTTGCACAGAGTTAGAGTATAATTTAGGTTCTCTCAATCTTCCAGTAACAATGTGGGTTGTTTGGGGCTTTTTTTAAGAAAATAATTTAAAAGAATTTCAATAACGTCCATCACATTTTACTGTGCGCTGACCTAGGCTGTAATTTATACCATTTTCGTATTTTACAGCATTTATCCCACCAGTTGAGTTCTGATTCAAGCACAAAAATCTCTTCCAAATCATTAAACTCATTTACTTAAAAGCTGTGTCGAGGTTTCTAACTCCACTTGTCAATTCCTACCCGCATTTAACGGCAAGTTGAAGACACAACAAAGAGGTATTGCATCTAGACACAACTGAGATTAGGGCAATATGTAACACATTACATGTTATTTCTAAACCTATAGAAAAGCGATTCCTGGTGCAAAATATAGAGACACATATAGATGTGATAGAAAAAAGTAGATGAAAGAACAAAAAAAAAAAAAGTTTAGGATCATAAAAGAGCTTCTGGTAGCAGAGGCTGATTTAACATTTGGTCATGTTGCTTTCCCTTATTTATTTATTTTGGCTTTGAATTAAACACATCACTTTCACCTCCATCTGTCACAACGCAATCCTTGTCCTACTTTTGGTTTGTACAATTCCCCCTTTCCTTCACAACATTAGCATTTCTTCCTCCAGTAAGAACAAGCGGTCTCTTACACAACCAGTATTTCAAGTAGTGGCTTTGAAGATGACCTACCCACCAGGAGTTCAGTGAGGTATACTTTACATTCTCATTACAATAAATGTCCCTGAGCATTTTAAAGGAGAAAAAAAATTTTGTGGAAAGCCTGCGTGTACATATTGTTATAACTTGGCCTTTTTGCAAGGACAGGGAGGAAGAAAACACAATAACTGACATCACGCGTGAAGAGAATAAGGCAAGAAACAAAGAGATACGAGTGCAAGAGACAAAAGCACCTCTTGGAGGTACTTGTAGGGATACATCCTATACTTCATACGAAGGACTCAGGGATTAAAACACTCTTGAAAACAACTGAACTTCATGAGAAACGGAGAAAGCATAATTTGAATAAAGGATTTACGTACATTTATTTTATTCTAACTGGAAAATGAAATCTTGAATTCTTGCTAGATCAATCTAAGTATTGCCATTGATTTCTGTAGATGCAGAAAAAAATTCCAGATATCATTCAGGTACTCTCATCAACTTCACCGTTAAACCTGACAGCATTTGTTAAGTGACAAAATTGTCCTAAACTTCATTTAATAAAGTCAGATGAACTAATCCTGTCATGACTTAACATATTTCTCACAAAACTTCTATCAGTGGCATAATCAAACTCACACAGATGCCAGCATTTAAGAAAGCGGGGGGGGTGTTTATATTTCAACAATCAGAAATTTCATTTTACATTATTTCAGTTTTCAGGCATTAGCTCTAGCTTTATTTCACTGAAAATACTATGCTGAGTTACTTCTGTCATGAAGTTACTACTCTAATGAAACCTGTGGATTCAATAGGTTCTCAGAATTCTTTGGACTTAAGCAGTTCAACTCTTTCTCTAGTATTTGACAAGTAACCTTTGTATTTTTGAGATCACTGATTGATCATTCTCATTATCTAGACTGGAAACACATGATATTCCTTAAATTCTAAGGCTTAGGCTCAAAATTCCTACAGGTTGTTATTTCATTGTAACACCAAGATAGTTACCTTTGAAATCATCATAGGCATTAAAAAGCCACTTTACAAGGAATTTCACATCCCAGCCTTCCATACAGTAGACTAAACATTGATGATGTGGGTTGTTTGGTTGTTTGTCGTTTTTTTTTTTTTTTTTCTGAAAGACACAGGACCTGAAGCCAAATGAATCTCAGACTAAGATTGAGATAAGCCAATGTGGCATGTGTATTTTCACTCAACTTCAAAAACGTGGCTGTCCAGTATAAACTGTAAAATCAAAAGACAACTCTCCAGCAGATGAATTAGACTTATGCTTCACAGGATGTCCAGAGGGATTACAATTTCAAAACAGCAGAGAGTTTAGCAGAAAAAAAAAAAACCTCTGACTGGAGTATAAAAACTGACTCTGATCACAGCCAAGAGTGAAAAAGAGGAGCGCTGTCAAGTAAATGATCACAAAGCGCTCAAGTCACAGTGCTTCCCACAATCCCAAGCAAAACAGACCTGAGTTCAACATGGGAATCAATGTACAGGATCCAAATGCTCTGGTTTACATGGGAGTAATACAAAGAGCATACTTGCGCTTGCAAAAGCTGAGCAGGCAACATCACAAGATACTAACCAGCAACTACAAGGTGAAAATATGAAAATATTCTGTGCCCACTTCTGATTTACTACACTGTTTGTGATTTGTGGTGTTTTTTCCTGGAGCAATTCTGATGACTTAGGACAGTCTGCAATGACACTTCCACCCCATAAATGTTGAGTTATCTTATCCTCACCTGTGGCCATGTCTGTTGTGCTAGGACACTGGCAGCAAACATCAAGAGGGTTTTGGACAGACGGAAGAATTTAAAATGGTACGGTGACATCAAAGAAAAGCTCGTTATACTTTTTAGTTATCCAAGTGAATGACTCTCTGGAGCAAACTGTAAATGTTAAGCAAAGATTTTTGCTCAGTTGGGATCGGGTGATAAGAGTAGTGAGACAAGGAGCAATACCATGTTACTTGCAAGTCATTTCCTTCCTACACGAAACATCAGCCGTCACAAACTTCATTCTTCTCCTTTTGCTCTATTCTATAGAAACGCAATTTGCATGTTTCTTTTAGATCTTTATATTGTGGCCTTTATCATGAGACCTAATACTGGGCTATGTAAACTGAGATTTTGCTCAGAGAAAACAATTCCAAAGATCCGTAAAAGTACGACAGACTCAGCCTATTGCACTGAACAATCAGGCTCCATAAAGGACAACTGTGTAGTTCAGGTTACACTTTAGTTGTACTCACTTAAATGTCTCTAACTTTCTCAACAGAAGGAAAATTATATGCAAATTCTAATTCATCTTGCTCTTAAAAATAATGCACCTTCCTTTCAGGGTGACAATTTCAGAGGTGGCCGGCTGATCATTTGAATTTCTAAACCTTCCCTACATTCATGTTTTACCTAAAATTCCATCTGCTCATTAATAGCATCAGTTGTAGGGCAAGACTCTTTCCACCTGCTGAGAAAAAGCAGCACCCAGCAGTAAGCAGATCTGACACAAGGAACACGACAGCGAGATGCCACAACTCAAGCAAGTTTTGTTTCTGTTAATTCCTTTTGTGCCTTGGGTTATGATTCTCGTCTCAAATACAAACCAGACATTTATAAATGGCAAACAGAAAGGCCAAGCCATTTATTACAACTTGATTTACAGTATCCCATTAGTTTCCTTATGTAATTTCAGCATAACCAAGACACTTTCAGGAAACATCATGGGCTTCTTACATTTTATGTAGTGAAACAGCGTCACTCTTCAGATCCAATACTTTTCAGATAGCAAGTTCATCCTATTTACTTATTCTTTACTGAGAGTCTCTTTTCTGCTTCCAATGCTTTCATGCTTAGCTTTAAGAAGAACACGGTAGTTCCCTGAAGCTCAACAGAATTACTCAAACGCTTAATTTTAAGTACATGTGTTGCCAGATCAGTGTTTTAGCCTTGTCTAGTCACACACCATATAACACACAGCATATGAGGAAACATTCTAATAATGGTAAAGCCCTGGAGCAGTGGCCCTTTGTAGCTGAATCTCCATGCTGTGAATTGTTCATCAGGCAATTCATTTTAAGTGTACCAGAAATGTTGCTTCTGTGGAAACAGATGCCTTCAATGGTCAGCTCTATATTTGATATCTCAGACCCCACTGCGTACAATCGTGTTAAGATCCTGGTAACACAACAGGAAGACATTTAAGTTATATACTTTAAGAGGTGCAAACATATTTTAAAATGCTTAGGCTTCTAAATTGATCATAAAAACAAAAAGCTAGCAGATAGTGCTTGCTTTGCTCCCAGTGCTGGCTTGTTTCTTTCTCAGTCTATTCAGTCTGCATGGTTATAAAAAGATCAGACTTGTACTATACTTGTATTTCTTGCAGTACTGTAATTTGATTTTCCAGTGTTGGATTCTTAAAAGCTTATTTTTAAGGTTTAATTTTAAAGACAGTAAGGGAAGAAGATGATGAGAAAAAAAATCTAAGTTGCTCCTGTCTTCTGCTAAAATATTTTGGAGCAAATAGGAAAAAAATATTTGTTGATTATTCTTTATATTCATGTTCTGATTACTGTAGTAATCGTTCACTGGTACCAGCCAAGAGGGAATATGATGTGGTGGTTGAGTGTTTTATCCAATACCTCAAGCCACGAAGGAAATAATAAATGGAATAGAGTGTTTTATCCAATACCTCAAGACGTGAAGGAAATAATAAATGAAATAGATAATGGACAATGAGAGAGTAGACAGGTCTAACAAGTTGTTCAACACTGGGATTCATGTTGCATACAAACAACAATTGTTACTCCTGAACTGATCAAAATTACACCTTGGCCAACACTGCGTAGCTCACTTCCCTAGCAAGTTATCATTTTGGTTTGAGTAGTGGGAGCTGTTTTCTCATTTTCATAAATGAAGCCTTCTTTTTGTGAACCTAGAATTCTCCTTTTTTTTCTACCTTTTCCAGCATGAAACTGGATAGAACTCAGATTTTGCACACTTAGAATTGAGGATACAAAAAGCAAGAATGTCTCTTCTGTAATATCTCTACTTATATCTAGGCATTGCTTGATTTGTTTGTGTGAACAAAGACAAAGAAAAAAAAAGGTTCTCCACTGTAGCATCATTATGAAGAGGAAGAAGAGAAAGATAACCTTCAACGTTTTTATTGCAGTTTTATCTTTTGACATTATTATTTACTTTATTTAATTTACAGACTTGGTGATTGCTTTCTCTAGAGTCTAGTTACGATTTGGTTATGATTTTTTAAAAAGCAAACAAGCTCCATAAGTACTTGATCTGTGTATACCTTAGTTTCAATTTAGATATAGTACGTGTACCGTGTAGGTCTCGACACTCAAGTTTCCTGTCCTTAAGCTATCATTATTTTTTCAATTTTTATTAAGGATACCATTTTTTAACCAAGTTTAAAGGAGTTCACCGAAGTGAGAAATTTAACACAGCTCATGGATGTTTTCCAACAATTTCACTACAAAAAAAATTTGCTAGTAATTGTTACAAAAGATTTTTTTTCCTCTTCAGCACTCTGGAATAAAATTAAGCTGAGTTGTTAAATGATTAACTCACTCCCCTTCACAAGAAATCATTAATTCGTTACACAACTTTAATTAATGTTTGGAGCTTACATTTGATCTAATTTAGCATCAACAAATATTGAACATTTTTCCTTCACCAAGTATTCATTCAGTTCAACACATTCTTTATTTTAAGCATCTCTGTCGCTATACTTAACCAGTTTGTGATGAATACAGATTACTGAATCAGGCTCTCTGAGCAAAAAAAAACAAAAAAAAAAAAACAACAAACCCTCAATTCTTCTTTCTATTTACTAAATGGGTTTGATCAGTCATGTGAGGTTAAATTTTTAATTATGTTGCAAGAGTAAAAATGGGTCAAGAAAAGCATAGTTTCAGAAGTCATGAGTTTTCTGTCGGTATCGGTGGTTGGTGTGGCTGGAATAACTATTTTCTAGGACCACAGGATGTCAACTGCAAGGGAACGTTTGCAAATCCACTTACATGCTGACAGATGAGACCCTACAAAAATATAAACACAAGCTGGGTCTCCCCTTTAAGCCAGCTCTAATGCTCTCTGTAAAGCTCTCCTAGCATAAGCTCAGGTGTAAATGATAGAAAGGTGAGGAAATCTCATGATGTTCCTCAGATGACAGTAGCTCACATCTCTGCTTTAGGGACGACAGTAACTATCTTACGTGTAAGGTCCATGGGAATTTTGTCACTGGGTTCAATCCTAACTCCAGTGAATCCTACTTTGCAAATTGTGAACTGTAACTGATGAGGGTTTTAACTCTGCAACCCTCAGGAAGATGTGCAAAAATAAATTGTGAATTTTAGTGATAACCATAGGTTTTATTTCTTCCTCTTGCAACTTTACTACTTATTTTTACTTGAATGCTGGTTTATCCCAGAAGAATTAAGGAGATTATGAACTATTATCATCGGTCTCCAATTCTCCCCTTCTTGAAAATACTGCTGGAAAAACCGTTAAAGTTTCAGCACTTACGTCTAGATTGTTTAAATAAACACATATATGTGATTTACAAAAATAAACATTCAGTCTGTCAAATTAAAACTCTAGATTATAGGGTAGAAAAAGCTAACTGACGGTCCAAATTCAGATCTGGCACACAAAAAAAGGCAACCTGACAGATCTGTCAAATGTTAGGAAGTCTTTGGTTTTCTTACCTTTGCAGAGCTTCAACTCAAATAGCACTTTATTTTCTCAATAATGATAAGGACAGAAAAAAAACCCAAACAAACAAAAACCAACCTTAATTTACAGTGATTAAAAGTTTTCTGAGCACAGAAAAAGAAAAGCAACAAAGCAAAGTAATGTCCTCAGGCAATCTTGCTTCATTTAATCTTTTTTCTTCCCCCTTAGAGAGCTTAGTTCTTTATTATTCTTTCTTCCTATCAGCTTTTATATTCATTTGAACTGGACTATATTGCTCTATACGGAAAGTCAGGTGAGCAATAAAGTGTTTGTTCTTACTAAAGCAATGGAGATTCTTAAAAATAAAAAATAAATTCCATAATGGTTCATCAGCTGCAGATTTCCACCAAATAAACTGCTCAGGTTTTATAGATATAATTACTTCTTTGAAATTCTCTGGCTTGTGATTATGACAGGAAAAATAGTTTAATAATTATGTTTTAATGTATTTATTTTTTACTTTAATATTTTTCTTTCAGAAAGTATTCACTTTGTGGCTCATTACAATTTAGCTGGTAAATCTAGAGTAGGAGCAGTGGCGTGGTACAACTCTGTATTTATTGCTACTTTCAACCTCTTCTGAAGACCACACAAGTATTTCTGGAAGTGCTTCAGTTCAGGACTCTGTGGTCACCTGAATTCTGCTATTAGGAACTACCATTGACCTACACTCGTCCCTAAATTGTCCCTAAAAACTGCCTGAGAAAGTGTTCATGGTATTTTAGGAAATATGCCAACAATTAAATCGCTCCAGCCCTGTCTGCTACTATACACAACTTGTCCATCCAGCATCTTCCAAAGGACAAACCAATAGCCCCTTGTACACCCTGGGATGTAAAGTTGCTCTCATCATAAAAATCACTAGTTACAAAACCTAAAATATAACCTGGAAATGTAACAGTATTTATTTTCTGTGCTTGAGAACGGCAAGTAGTTCTGTGACCTTTTCACAAAGATATTTGTGCATTTAAAATTTTGTCATTACTATATTTTAAAGCAATTACTATGTAGCAATATACACCAATTAATATAACCACGGTGATACTAAAATAATTAAGCCAATGTGAAACATTTAAAAACCTGAAACTTGCATTTTACACCAGCACTCCTGTGAATTTCATTTCAACATTGAGTTCCTCTCTGCCTTTTGCTCACGCCTGTTTCACATGAAATATAGTTTACTGAAATCAAAGGAACAAAATAATTTTACCTATGTTATTAATAAAACAAAAGGCATGATTTGGAACACAAATAAACAGTAGTCTAGAGAAAATAATGACATCCTGAAGGCAGATGTTGCTTGTATTTGCCATCACTTGATTACTGTTGTAGCAACACAGATGAACATCCTAGCAGTTGGGTGAGGATCTTTGTATCTTTTTAATCACAGCTACAGGAGAATAGTAATTCTGGCACTATAAAGTCACATATAATAGATGATCAAATTATTTCTAGCTGCTATCAAATTCTGTAAGAATACTGGGAAATTGGATTGCTCTCTCTAGATGCTTTAATCTGCATTTCAGTTACCGTCTAGTCCAGAAGTACCTGCCTGTGATAGAACACAAAGAAGAGGGAACAGAGACAAGGAAGGGGCTCTGTATCTGTACTCAGCACAGTCCATCACTAATTGGTTCAGTAGTTTGTAGTAATCTACATTCTCTCAAAGTCTGATAGAGTTGTTTTCCATGGAACAACTTCTGTGGCAGCTAAATAAAAGCACTTTTAAAAGTAATTCGCAACTAATAAGTTTCCTTTTGTGAAGAAAGGTATTGATCACTCTATGTTTATGTGAAATATACAGCAAAGAGAGCTAGGAAATTTTATTTGAAGGGATGCTTATCTTTCCTACAAACTAGAACTGTGTAATGATTTCTTCACCTAGACTCTCACACAGGACAGAAGAAGGCTACGGTGGCCTTGTTTGGGTCCCTGTTAGAGTTTGTAGGGTGCTATTTTTGCTGTTGACAGAAGTATTGACATTGATTCTACAGCAAAATTGATTTTTCATGTCTTATATCCCTGCTGATGCTACTACCATTTGTATTTGAGTCAAAGGCACAGTTACCTCCATTTCCAGCTAATGTATCTTGAGATCACAACCACTACTTCCTCCAAGCTATCCAACTACTAACATAGTTAGACTAAAGTAACAACCATTGTTTTTAACATGTTTTTTTCCTAGAAATTTGCCGCATCTTTCTTAGTGCGAAAGACCATGTGCCTCAAGGCATGCTGTCACTTCCAACAGTACTTACTGGGCTAATAAAAACGCTCATTTACATTAACACATGAAGTAAACGGAATTCTTCAGGCTGTTTAGATGTGAAATACACAATATTTCACAGAACATTTAGCTCACAAATTTTCTTCTGTCATTATTAGCTCTGCCAAGCTAAAGTTTCTTCTGTGCTTCTCTATTTCTATGTGTTATACTCTGCATGTGTACTCTCTACACAACGAAAACCAACGCTTTGTTTCGGCTTCCAGCACTATAAACAGCATACTGCCCCAAACTCCTCGCACCTCAGACCATCACAAACCAAATGTACACATGGCAAATCTCACAGAGTGATTTCTCTCAAATAAAGACCGAAGGTCATTCGTTCACCCATTCACTTAGAGGAACTAAGCCTCTTTATCCTTTTGTACGACGGCCGGATTCCAAGTGACAACGTCTTTCCAGCAGTAAGTGAACACAAAGTGACTTGAAAATCTGGAAAAGGAGATTTGGCCTGTGGTGACACAAAATACGTAGCAACTTAGGGCAGATAACACATAATCTTTGCAAAACTGCTAAGAACAGTTCAGAATAAACATTCTAGGAGACTACAATGACATTGCTTTCTAAGGCCCGCTCTTGAAATAGAGGTTTAACTTTGCCTTTTCATTTAGCTCGCTGAAGAAGGATTTCAGCAATCACAGTCTTACTTGCAGCAGGTACGTTATTATAAAAGTAATGCTATGAACAGAGTTGAAAAGTCTGTCAACTTTATGATACTGCATTTTGCTAAATAAGTTTACATTTTAATGCAAAAAAATTTCGATCACATTGATTCACCACTGGGATTGTCCATTCTCCTGTCACAATAAAATGCTTTTAAAACATGATACAGCTGGATTCTGCAGTCACGAGTCATGTTGAAATACACAATAAAGAAAACGAGAGTCTGCCCTGAGGCCTGTGTGTGAAGGAGAAATACTGATCAGATTAGAAAATAGCGGAGTGATATAGGACCCAAAAGATAAGCAGGGTCAGAGCTTGACAACAGGACAGGAACTGATGGATCCATGAGTCCACTGATCAGCTATTACGCACATTTCTGTGGACTACGGCACTGCCAGCAACTCTACACCAAGGACCTACGCGGTCCTTTGGGTGGAAGACCAAAATACACAGTCTAGTCTCTTCTGGGAAGAGAAAACAAGACCAAAGACAAGCAGCTGGGAAATCTGAGGTGGACTTCACAGCCTGTAGAATGGCAGTGAAGAAAGTAGGATATTATTTTATTTTCTCTCATTTGTTGGTATCTTATCGTTAAAAAGTAGGCCATTGCCTCTTAAAAAAAGGAAAAGATACATGCATTTTACATATAATAAATGCTAACATACAACACAAAAAAAAAAAAAGCCTTAAATACCTCTACTTCCTCGGTTAGCATTATATCTAAGATTTCTTCACACAGAGCTGTTGAATTTGCACGTAAATATATAAACTAAAATGCAGCTGCAATTTATTTTTTAAAAAACTAGAAATCAACTTCAAGCTTTCACTTAGTCTTTTGGAGGGCACCAAAGTAGAAAGAATAAAAAGCATTCCCTCTTCCTATCAGCTCCCAGCGTATGCCTCTACAAACTTAGGCTAGAAACATGGCAACCCTTGATAAAACATTTCTGGCACACAGAGAAGGAAGGAATGTATTGAAGTGGGGTTTGTCAGCTCGTGCTTTAACATTAGCAAAACCCTTCTCCTTTGATTGCAATTTATCTGGGAGATACTTGAGACTAAAGTTATGGAGGTCTCGCCTCTGGATCACTGGAAGCAAAGCAGGCTGAAATTGCACAGGAATGTTAAAAATATAAGAAATGTAACTCTGACAGCCATCAAAGCCCTGAGTGTTAGCTGGATTTGTTCCCACAGTTGTCTTACAGAATCAGTGCATTTTAATAAGCCTAATAATTTGTTCCTATTGTGAACTGTAATTATTTTGCTTTCAGGTTGATTTACTATTGTTGACAGGAAAAGAGCATAAAACACCGCCTTTTAATTTTTTCAGATACTTGATGCAGTGATGGGAGTGATTAGAAGGGCTATAAATAATGAAATATTATACACTTACAGGAATGTTCAGAAAATCTGAATTAAAACCACTCTTACAAAAATGTCACAAAAGCTTTGTTCAGCTTAATTCATGTCTTAATACTCCAAGTGTCTCATGAAATCTAATGGAGGGTATTCTCTCCATTCTTCCTAAAATAATATTTTTAAGCAGCAGTGTTTCTTTTGTAAAATGCAGTATCTTACAATACAGTGACAACCTTAAATTAAGCTCTCCTTTAGGCTTCCACGTGTAGGAATGTGATGTGTCCGAGACCACTTGCATCCAGTACCCATAAATCTAAGAAACTTTTTGATTCATGTTCCTAATTACTTACTTAAGTGACAACACTGCAACACGTAGGCTGGTTAAAACACTTTGAGGACAATCTATTGAAAATAATATCCTGTTCCATATGGACACTAGACATAACACCAAAGTTGCAATTTGTCTAAACCTAAATTTAGGAATAGAAGAATGACATTGACAGTCTTGATCATCTAACTGAAGCCTCTTGCATTCTCAATCAATTTTTCAAAAGCTGTTTAGTCCAGAAGGCTCAAGCGAACACATATATGCTGTTTTTTCCCAACACAATGCATGTCACAAAATATTTTTCCAAATTGCACAGTACACAGTGACCCAAAGTCCCTGAATTGCAACTACTTCCCTTCGATATCTATATAAATCTCAGGGATTTTGTTTGGTTTTGAAAAACACAATTCCCCACAGCAGACCACGGCCCAAAGAATAAAGGAAATTAAAGGAAAAAGAAAGCAATGGCTAACAATATAAGTTTGGGGAGAAACCCCTCTGAACTTTAGAATGGCACTTAACAATGAGCAAGGCACAGAAATCAGGTACCCAACAAGAGTTTATCAGCGCTGAATTTTTACTATACCCTTCTACACATCTCTGAGGCCTCTGTGACTAAACTTTTCAGGAGGGATTAAAAAAGGAAAGAAACCTCTCACAAAAATCAATATTATGATTTATCATGTAAACAAGTAGTCTGTCTTTCAAGCAGTGTGGTATCCAGAACTGTTCATTGACCTCACCAGGTTATAGTACATAAAGCTGAGAGAGCTCTCCTCAGCTACTGGGTATAAATTCCAGCAACTGTACCCAGCCTATGCTGGAAAAAAAAACAACTTAGTATGAACCCTGACATGACAGGTCTACTCAGGCATTGCAGAGGGCTGTTGGGTACGGGATCACTAGCTCCTCTCCAACAGTATTAAGCAATCTATTTATATTTCTTTACAAAATGTTTTGCTATTTATTGACTCATAAGACCCTAAAGAATCATACAGATTTATTTAATTTCACACTCACTGGAATAATGTGCTAAATTCAGGAAAGCCAAAATAAAAAAATTTAACCAGGAAAAAGATCTGTTACTTGAAATATTTGCCTTTCAAGCTGTAATTCTTAACTCTTTCAGAAATAATTCCTATCATAGAGTGAGCAAACAAAGTGAGGATTCAGTCAAAAAAACCAAAATGGGAGATGGAGATGAGAGCAGCTTGATTTACCAGGTGGATTCAGCCGGTCATACTGCTATCAGCGCTCTCTTGTTCACACCACCCTAGAGGCAAAATGAAGACACTATTCTGTTTCTGCAGACAAAGGAAAAAGCCAGAGGTGTTTTAAGTATGAGAGAGGCCACAAGCAAGAGAATCAGAGCTGTGCCCTTTCTCCCATAGACGCACAACAACGTAACCCAGAACCGATCCAACACCACACACCAGACCCACAGCACATCTGTCATCAGTCGCAGTCATTTAGAGATCAACCATTTATCAGAAGGAAGAAGATCTAAAAAACTGAACTTTGAAAAGTTGTGATGTCGTTGGAATATTTTTCTCACGAAAGATCTATAATCTCTTAGGACACACACACACCTCCCGCCCACCCTTTGCTCGTCTCTTCCCAATAATTATCAGTTTCATTTACATTCTTAGCTCTGTGAGACTGGTATTTGTTTGTGATTTTTTAAGTTGTCAAACACACAGCCTCACTACATAAAAGATGTCTAATTAGCTTATGTGAGGCTTAACTTGGACAGCATTTTACTTCCAAATCTATGATGCATCAGACTGCTTCATATTTCAAACACATTTCAGTAAGCTGAGTCGTATTATATAAATGATCTTTAAAGATAACTACTTTTTAGAAGAGTATCTTCAGGATTGAAGCAAGGGAAGACGTGTCTAAGTTATTTTCCAGCAGATTTCACAGATGGCTCACAAGGCTGTCATAAGGCACAGGAGGAAAGCAGTTGCTTATTTCTTTATAGCGATGCAAGCGAGAAGCACAATCTGGATTTAAGGCGAGAAAAGTTGCTTATTTATCAATAACTCCTCTAAATCCTACTCCTGCTAACTAATGCTTCTTACATCAAAGTGAATTACTAAAACTGAAAATGAAAAAGCTGCAAGGAAATAAGTATATTTCTCGTTGATAAGATGTCAAGCATTGCCTCAGAAATATATGTAGTATGTGCTTTTCAAGTACAACCTTTTACGCACTTTTCGACGCAGTTTAGAGCCGAGTCCATTTTGTTGGTACAAGTGAACATATGAAAGCATCATTGGGTGCTGGTTAGACCATTTCAGGAAGAAAAAGCACAGTTTTTCAAAAGATAACTATGGGTTAATGTTGTCCATGGAATTGTGACAGTACCATCAGCAGTTTGTGCGCTGTCACTAGGCTGTGAAAATCATAACAAGCTACAAATGTATATGTTTATTTTTCAAAGCCTACCACACTCATTATAATGGGTGCTTTTCCTGATTTTTGAGGCAGAGTAGTACTTTTATTTTTTTCAGAATTTGATGCTTCATTATGGAGAACAGCAGAAGAAAACAAGGTCTAACAGTCCACACTCATGTTCTTTTATAATCTCCACATAGATCAATCCTTTTTTTTCAGCCTTTCAATAGCATTGTGAAAAACAAGAACACACACACAAAGAAAAAAAAAAAAGACATTAAAAAAAAAAAAAATCAGGATACATTTTCTTCCCTGCAGCTTCTGAAGACTCAACTAACCTGGCTGCAAGCATCTGGCACCAAGCAAGTGGCATATGTAAGTTGTTTACAGACTTGGTATAGCTCCGAAATAGAAAGCCTAAGGCTCTTGTCAAGAAGCTTCAACTCGCTCTAAAACACTGTTCTTCTAAGACATCTGTTTCTAAGACCTCTCTTTTTGGTCAGCAATCTTCTTTGAACAAAATCTTGCGTCTCTGGTGGGGCTTGCAGAAGGAAATGACACTGGTTAAGTGTATGTGCCAGGCTGAAATCCAGCGACAGTGCTCGAGAGACATTTGAAAGTGGTGGCCTAGAGTCTGGTCTTGACTCGTTTTATTAACTTCTTTTTTTTCTAAGCTCAGTCCTCTGTTATTTTAGTGTGTGAGCCTTATGTTAATGGTGAATCCTGTATCATAGAAGCTCCCTTACAAAAAGTCTTTTAAAAAAAAACCCAACCATACCTTGTAATTTTTCAGTCTCCTAGGCAGTTGCTTAATTATATACTCCATGCTCAGAACCTACAGATGCATCAAGAAATTACTCACGACTGTAATACCACGGCATTTAATGTAGCATAATGATTTAACTTCATGGTTCTATATAAGGTTAAATGCAGTACAGGAGCCATACGTGTCTGTATCTTTCCAAGATTCTGGGGATTTATTAAACAAATAGACGGGGAAAAACTACTTGTGTTACATAAAACAAGATGTTGCACTGCACTTCCCAGATCTTTCCTCCTACGCTGCCTATGAGGAGTCCTTTTTTTTTTTTTCATTCTCTGTTTCATCAATTGTACAGGTTTTCGTCAATCCAATACATATATTTCTGTGTGAAATACATATTAATTTGACACATTCAGGTAAGTTCAGGGAAGATCAACAATAAATTAACATGATTCAAAAAGGAAAAAAAACAACAAAACCCTCACAAACAACAAGCCAAATGTAACATTCTGAATCTTTTAAGATTCAACCAGCACTAAAACTGGAGAGCTTGACATTTCTTTCATCTTTATTACACCTGAAGAAGTTATTCTAAGCTTTTGCGCACGGTAATCCACTTGCTGTTAGCTTTGACAAGCACCACATAATAATTAACTTATTTTCTGTAGCAGTGACATCACTGGACAGCTGGTTTAGTTATTCCCACAGTGACATACGACTAAAATGTATTTTCTTTCCTTCACGTGTAAAAAAAGGCAGTAGCCACAGAAGATGGCAGCTTCAACATATACTGCACTACTATCTCTAATGACTCATGTCTTTCATGTATTTTCCAGTAGCTTATTAATTTTTAAAAACTGATCTTTAAATAAGTATCTGGAGATTAATATCAGGAGATTTTTAAGTATCATGCAGGACTTACTGCTAATTTGGGCAACAGACAGAAAGGTAAGTTACGGATATTCTTTCATCAGCTTTTATCATCCTGATGTGTATCAACATGATGCAGACATGTATATCTGCATTTAGATGACTATGTAAAATGACATGAAACTATACAACTAGAAAACAAAGCTTCTTCACATTCTTACATCAGATTTGGAAGGCATTCAAATCTCTCTTTAACATAAGTCTACATTATGTTGGTTTTATTCAGTGTAAGTCAAACTTCTTCAATCTATATCTTAGTTTCAAAATGGCAAGTATCACCACATTAAGTAGGGTTTAATGGGTTGGGTACCTAGGACAACAAAAGCTTTTCTGTTATTGTCTGTCTTCTAGTTAGTTGTTTTCTCAAGCTTTAATTTTCCAAAAGAAAGTTAGTCTCTCTAAGTAAATAGTTATGATGGAAATAAATACTTATAGGCAATACTTTTAGCCAACACTTTTCTATATCCATTTCATGACAGCCACATAAGAGCAACTGAAAATCTAAACACCAGAAAAAGTTGAGATTTGGTATTCTAATGGCAAGAGTTGGCCACTTTTCCTCCTTATTCCTCAGATCATGGGGAGAGATGTCCCGTGCAAATAAGATATGTTGTACAAAGGTAAAACAAGCCTAGAACAAAAATCCTGTCTGGACTGAAGTAGCAAAATAAAAGCTCTGATACTGCCACCGAAGATCTATGTTAAAACAAACACTGAAAACAACAGGAGAACAAAATCGGAAGAACAAGCAGCACTAGTCCTGACTCTTACCATGCAGCCTATTTCCTTCTCTAGAGCTTTTGGAAACTAAGATTTTGAGGTGACACAGAAAATATAACAGTATGACTCGGCTTGATGAGGCAGGGAAACACCACAACTACTTCTTGCCTGGAAATAGGAGATCTTCATCTCAGTCTGGCTATTAGAGGCTGAAGAGTAGGGCTGAAAGAACATTATCATTTTACCAGTTCTGAAATGCAAGATTTGCAATGCATCACTCCTATTACTGTGTAGGTTCTTCATCTTCTTTTTTTTTTTTTTTTTTTTTATTAACCTGTCTCTCTTCTCCCTTCCTCTGCCCTTTTTTCCTTTCTCTTATTTTGTTTAAAAGGAAAGAGAGTTTCTTTTAGGAGCCCCGAATCACAGGAACAACTGAACAGACCTGAACATCTGATTGTCCAAACAAGTCCCCCAAGTTTCTGGGTAGTTGACAAAATGGTGTGCGACTCCTGGACTTCTTCTGGAGTAAAGGTATCAGTGGGAGTTAGAAGGAATATCAGAAATAGTGTCTTCCTTCACTGTACTTTTCTCCTCCATTACTTTGGTCTTCCAGGTATGGCTACATGACCAGAAAAAAGTGCACCATATTTCAACAGCTTCTTCAAAGGTGTGCCAAACATCTTCAACATCACTTGGATGATAAGTTTCCCTTATTAAACGAACTGCAGTTATAGCTACGTATGGTTGGGGTTTTTCTCCCCAGTAAAAAGCATTATATTGAAAAATTTACTTTCCAAGAGACACTAAAAAAAGGGAAGGAGTGAGAGAAGTGATAAAGAATGCAAACCTCAACTAAACAGTCAGACGAACTTTGATGACCTTGTAATTTTTTATTTTTTTTTGACAAACCAACTAATAAAAATCCCTCTCTCATAAATAAACATGCAAGTATATTCCTAAAACTCTCATTTCTTCCACAGAGTTATTACAACTAAAGGCAATTTAGGCCTGACTGAGCATTTCAGATTCAAACCAACTGAACTGCATCTCGTTCTTCTCTCTGTTTAATAAAAAACTCCAAGCAATTTGGGATGGCAAGCAGGCGGACATATCTGTAGGCTATCTCTAGGTTGACAAGCTTTATTCTGTCTTTGCTTGGGGTCAAGCATGACAAATTTCCAGCCAGATAACACTTGTCACATCTTAAGCCCATCCAGACAGCAATCGTGCCTGCTGCTCGCAGAAGCAACATCTGCCGCTGAGACAAACAAGAGCCCTTGATTCGCACTATCTCTTGCTGAGCTCCCAGCTCATTAGGATCTCCTAACTGCTGCCTCTTACACATGAAAAACACACCTATCATTGAACAAGCGAAGTGCCTTGCTCCCTGCTAGACTCTTGAACAGAGCAGCTCCTGCTGAGCCTGAGCTTGGCAAGAGCAAGAGCCCCCTTCACTCACTGAAGCAAGATCTTGTCAGACTGTCTGTCAGCATTACCTGATGAGTGAGAGGCTCTTTGAAGAAGCTGTGAAGCCAAATCCAGTGTGGATTTGGATGCTTCACAAGCATCCCACTAAAACCCTGAGTGCAGCATCATCTGCCTTAGGCGTGAGCGTAGAGCCCGCACTGGGGTGAGCACGAAGCTCCCTCTGCAAAGCCCTCCAAAGCTTCACCTCCTTTGGGGACAGAATCACAGAATGACAGAATGCCAGGGGCTGGAAGGGACCTCGAAAGATCATCCAGTCCAACCCCCCTGTCAGAGCAGGATCTCCTAGAGTAGGTCATACAGGAACATGTCCAGGCAGGTTTTGACAGCCTCCAGAGAAGGAGACTCCACAACCCCCCTAGGCAGCCTGTTCCAGGGCTCTCTCATCCTAACCATAAAGTTTTTCTTTATGTTTACCTGGAACCTCCTATGCTCCAGCTTGCACCCGTTGCTCCTTGTCCTATCATTGGACATCCTCGAGAAGAGCCTGGCTCCATCCTCCTGACACTCACCCTTTCCATATTTATAAACATTAGTGAGGTCACCCCTCAGTCTCCTCCGAGTTAAAGAGACCCAGCTCCCTCAGCTTTTCCTCATAAGGGAGATGTTCCACTCCCTACATCATCTACGTGGCCCTGCGCTGGACTCTTTCAAGCAGTTCCCTGTCCTTCTGGAACTGAGGGGCCCAGAACTGGACACAACATTCAGGTAGGTATTTTGGAGCTACAGCATCAGTTTAACATTTACCATAAATTAACGTTTCCTCAAAGCTCCCAAATTATCCAACTGCTTATGGTAATACACTTGGCAGGATCACACAAGCACATGTAGCTCCCTGTCCCTACTCACTCATTCAAAGGTATCTGTCCTCATTGCCTTAAGGTCAGAAACTTTTGGAGTATGGCAAAGCACCTAGACAAACTTGGCAGTTAAAAAGAACAAAGAATCTGACATTTAGCCTGCTTGATATGAAATTACTTCTCTCTTAAAAGAAATAGTGTGTTAGGAACAGGTGAGATTTCACTTGGGGAAAACTTCAAAAGCAGCAGCTTTCAGAGGATTAACATCTAAAAGACTGTAACGGTCTAATTTTCTTTTTAAACAATTCTATTCCTACAACAGCAGCTTGGAATTACAATATAAGAAAATGGTCTTTCTTTCAAGGAAAAAATGAATCCGTGTCTTCCTATATTTAAAAAAAAAATTATCAGCAAAAATACCTGGAGCAAAATTTAGCAATTTTACATAGCTGAAAAAAATTAACAAGCCCAGTATATTCAGGAATTTGAGTTGCTTAATCTTTAAAACATGAGACAAATACTACTGAGATCTTGAGATAAAATCTGTACTAGATATTACTGGATGTCAGAGGGTAAATGAGAGTCTAACAAAGGGGGGAAAATACCCAAGATAACCTTTGGGGAAAGAAACACTGTCTCTTGCCTTCTAGAACCAGTGTTTTCTTTAACATGCCAATTAATTTGTGTTTTTTTTTCTGTAGGCATTAGATCCCTTATGCTATCCTTCATTTTTGCACAGGGAGAAAAAGTTACTCACACATTTCAAGGAGTTTCATTCCAGAGATCTGCTTTCCATTTCTGTCTGCATCACAAACTTCCTCGTGATCTTCAGTAAATCCCTTTTTATCTCTTTCCAATAAGACACCACCTGTGAATTGTAACTTAGGATACGTGTAGTAGAGAGAGGATTGCCCAAGTATTGTTACACAAGCAGAAAACTTTTCTGTTTATACTAATAAAAAAGGTTTCTTAGACAGTAGAAATCAAAATAGCCCTTTGCAGATTTACATACTCTGTTAAATGAGCCCAAATCTCTGTAAATCTGACATCTGCTCGGCAAATGTGAAGGATTTTTTTTATCCATTTATGGAATAACAGCTGGATGAACTTGCAGTAATTTTCTCTAGATGGACAAATCTAAGCAAGAAAACCACAGAAGTCCATAATTCAAAATCTAATACTGCGTTAAACTAACGCTATGACTTCAATTGTCAGACATTTCTTTATATTTAACTTCTAAGTTCTGTTTTTCTTTTTTTCATAGCATTCAACATAAAGGCTAAGAAAAAAAAAATAATAATAGCATAGCTCAACAGTACAGCCTTATTTTCATATCCTGCTTGTTTTACTGCCTTGCTTCATTGGGTTTTTTTTAATACACAATCAGAAATTTGGCTTTTAAACAACAAAACCAGTATTTCATAAAGCTCTTCTCACCCACTAAGCTCACGGACCTGTGCAAGTATCAGAAATTAATGAGCACAGTGCACCACAATCCGAGCTCCCAGAGGCAAGATAAAATAACTCAGTATTGAAATGAATTTCTTGTGGTATATCATACTCAGTATTGATGTAAACACAGGAATTTCACTTATTTCAGGTACTCTATGCTTAGTATAGATGCACGATCTTCATCTTACAGGGTTTAACAAATTTCACCTCAGCCTAGGGAGCTTGTTTTAATGAGAAGAAAAAAAATCTACTATACACACAAAAAATGTACTCTGATGTACACAGAGATTACAGCCCCTCAGTTGACATGTCAACAGTAAATTAGTTTCAGATTATAGACTCTTGAGAAACTGGTTGTTTCTCAAAAACCTTCTCATCGTATTCTTACAATAAAAGAGAGAAAAAAAAATCCTTGAAAATCACCATAATAGAATATCCTAAACACAATTATTTCCCTCTAGAAATGACTGATTATTTATGAGGATGAGGGGCAGTAAATGTAAAAGCACAAAATACCTGACATCCCTCATTAGAAAAGATACTATTATTTACAGTCATTTATTCTTTCCCACAAGGATTCACGATTTTTCTTTTTCTTCTTGTAAACAAATGAGACTAACACGCAGTTATGATTAAGAGTTTGCTTGATAAATCTGGAAATAAATATATATTTTGAGAGCTCTCTTTCTTTGTAGAACACTTGGCTGAAGTAATTGGAAAAGGGGCAGGAACACCTACGGGAATGAGTTGTTATTAATAACAATGTCATATTATTGCTGACTGCAGAATTTACATTCTTTTAGCTGGATCCTATTATAAACTTCCCACTGTTCCACAGAGTTAGCAGAGAAAAGCACTAGTTCGACAAGCAGCGGGAAGCCGATGCCAGCGGCAGCGGCAGCAGTTGCCACATGCTGTGTGAACTGCAAGGCTTTGCAAGGTTCCTGGGGGTGCCTGAGGGAGCTTCTGGCCCCCAGCACCCTTGGTCCATGTGTGTGGAGGGAAAGGGGAGCAGGTCTCACAAAAAAGGCTGTGTAAGAGGAAGGAAAGCCTACACTCAACCTCGAGCTGACTGGCGCAAGTCACCTACACTGTAGTAAAATATGTAAAAATATGTGTCCAGTTCTGGAGCCCCCACCACAAGAAGGATATAGAGATACTGGAGCGCATCCAGAGAAGGGCCACCAAGATGATCAGGGGAATGGAACATCTCTGGTATGAAGACAGGCTGACAGAGTTGGGGCTGTTCAGCCTGGAGAAGAGAAGGCTCCGGGGAGACCTTATTCTGACTTTCCAGTAGCTGAAGGGGGCCTATAGGAAGGCAGGGGAAGGTCTATTCAAAAGGACTTGTATAGATAGGACAAGGAGCAATGGGTTCAGCTTCGAAAGGATAGATTTAGGTTGGATATTAGAAAAAAGTTCTTTAACACAAGGGTGATAAATCACCTGAATGGGCTGCCCAGGGAGGTGGTGGAGGCCCCATCCCTGGAGTCATTCAAGGTCAGGCCTGATGATGCTCTAAGCAACCTGAGCTAGGTAGAGATGACCCTACTTGTACAGGGAGGTTGGACTGGATGACCTCTGGAGGTCCCTTCCAGCCTGAAACATTCTATGATTCTCTGTCTCTACCCATGGCTGCAAGGCAGACAGACTAGATGGTCTTTAAAGGTCTCTTCTAACCCAAACTATTCTATGACTCTATGACAAAGCAAATCAAGAGGAAAAAATGGTAGTTGTTAATAATCCAGTAATCTACTATTAAAAGGCCATCGGATAGTCATTAACAGCATAGGATCGGAATTTGTTCAAAAAGTCACTTAGCCAACACTGCATTTTAATTTTACAGTAAATTCTCAGAACCTGTTAATAGGATCAATTCATAAATTCAGTGTGTCGAAACCCTCATTTGGTATTTAGTGATTACCTTAGTGTAACTACTCAGCAGTGGCAGCAGGCATGAAATGCTATTGATACTGTAATTGGAAACTGCAGAATTATTCTGGTAAGAATCAGGCTTAGATTTGGAAAGTCACTATGGAATTCTGTACTACACTACAAAAACACAACGCTTCCTCACAGACAGCTAAGGAGAGCGTTAGGAGACACATTTATGAAAACACTCACTTCTTTCTAATTGTATTTAAGATGACAAACCATTTAGAAATCAGATACTGAACAGAAAAAAATAAATTTAAACATTTATTTGAAACTTTTCACCTGTTATTGTCCAAATCATTCCATCCAAAGTTCTCTCCACTTCTCTGGTATTTTAATTTCCTAGCATTCTGAAAGATTTCATAAAATCTCAACCATTAAGGGGATGATTCCCCTCTTATGACATACTCATTAAGACACACCAAATTGAACACCTTTATATCTAACTCTGTCCAGTTTAAGTCTACATATAGCAGGTCTGAAATCAAACAATCTCAGTTGGAATACTTTAGCTTTAGTCTTTTGATAATTAAAAAAAATCAACATAATATTCCACTGTGACTATTCTATCCAGGTAAAACATCATTGGCAGCAGAGGGAGATCCACTCTGTATCTCCAGAGTTTATTATCTAACTTCATCAAAGAATTTCTAGAAACAAGAAACGTACGGCTAACTATGAGCATCTGTGGGCTCCTACAGATACTACATGAGCACGGTGGCTTTTTCTGATCTTACAGTGTGGGAGATCTGACCAAGCCTCTAATACTTTGAGGACACTGGAGATTAAAGTTAGAAGTTGAGCCTGGATGTAATGTTAAACAATTTCCAGAATCCAAAATGGATTCTGAGATAAGATTGCTTTGTGTGCTTGTTTTACAAATAGCCGTATTACCATCATGTCCGTGAATCCCAATTATGGAGGTAATTAATCTGAATTAATTACTTCATTGTAATTACCTGTAATTGTAAACTCAATCCCTTGAAGTTTCTTACTCATTAGTTGCCACATAACACAGTTCTCTAAGACTCTTTTCCCTTGGCAGCCTTATGATCAGATTATCACAACAGCATTATGGAAACAGGTTGAGAAAAGCTACCTACTTTGTATCTAAGGAACATCATAACATCCTCAAAATTCACTTTTCTTCTCTTGAAGACTAGAATAATGAATAATATGTATTCACGGCTCTGTGTCTGGAAGTATAGTGGAACTGCAAGCATAGAGTCCAATTAGTTTATAAAGTCACTGTACACATCATCCATCTAAACAAAAAAAAACAAACAAAAAACAAACAAACAAAGAAATAAAAAAGAATTTAAGACTGAAGAAGAAACTTATACTAATATAGAGGAGAATTAAATGTATAAAACATTTACCTATCCAGACTGAAAGAGAAAAGTTTGTAAATACAAAATGACTCACATTGAATCTGCACTTCTTACAAGAAACGCATTTGCTAGATTTTCTTTCTGTTAAAGAAAACCGACAAGAATTTTAGTGCTCATTAAAGTGAAAAATGGGTGGTGTTGTCCGGGACAATAGGCACAGCAAAATACGAGAAGCTAAAGCACAGCTTTGTTAACAGAAAGCAAACCAGGCGTGCCTTACAATCTTCTCTAAGGCAGAAAAATATCCCAGAAGAGGATCTTTATTTCACAAGTACTTCAGCTTTAGTGCTATTCTCACAAACTCTTCAGATGGCAGTTCCAGTGGCTCCAGCATCTATCTCCCTATAAACCAGCCCTTCACTGCACTTTGGGGTAGAAGAAACAGCACTGAAAACCACAACCCACCAAGCAGCTTGTCTGGCAGCTAGGTGCCACCGACAGGTCAAATATATAGCATTTAGGCAAATAAAATAGCAATTGTTTTACAAAATCGTAACTTACTGTTTCAAACAATTTTTTTAAAATAAGGATGATTTTCAAAAGGCTTCTCACTTCTAGGGTCAGGGTTACGCCTCCTGGCACAGGAAAATTTTCAAGTAAAAAACTGCCTGTCCTTTCACAGACCTTCTTTGGGTGCCTCCAGGACAGGCAGTGGGCAAGAGCACAGAGCAGTAGAGCTGCACTCCCGCAGCTCAGCTCTCCTCTGGCACCAATGCTCTCCGGCCACCACAGAGGCAGTGAAATACTAATGACTGACTTCATCAGCTCGGTCGCTCCAGGATTCATTGTGCCCAACATGTCATCACACATAGGTTGGGGAGGTCACAGGGCTGGAAGAAAGCCGCTGTAAGATCAAGTCCAGTTTCTTCTTATCTCAGGCACCACCTCAAAAGTTGGAGCTTTTGTTCCTTTCCTCATTAAAACACTCTTTCAGAACCACACTCTTCTTTTTTTTTTTTTTTTTTTT
>VWZK01015964.1:183940-220706 GCA_013396935.1 Baryphthengus martii
TCTTTTTTTTTTTTTTTTTAACTCCTAAGTTTGCAGTCCTCCTTTTTCTGGTGTCAAAACTGGTTTCAAGTCCTGCTTCTCTGGAGTTATCTGCTATTTTTAAAAATAGAGATCCTACCCAAGTGCAATAACAAACCCAGTAAGCAGCTCCTGACCCATCTACACACAGACACCTGAGCAGGCAACCTCAGAGCTGGACTTGACACAGATAGTCCACAAAAGTTCGGTGCCTGTGTTACGGAGCTGAGCAGACACAGCACAGCCTCTGTGCACCATCTGGGCACCTTGAGCAGCTCCATGCGGGCACCTTTGACTTGGGTCGGACCCACGGCAGAAACAGGCTCTTGGTTCTCCTCTACTGGAAGACCCCCTCGTGTTATTCTGGAATTCTTTTACCTTATCTAGCTTTTATCTGCTGGTATCCTGTTTCCTAAATATCTGTGAAGAGGAGAATTGGTAAAAGGAGACCTGTGTGCTGGAAAAAACACGCGGCCATGCTCTGGAACAAAATGTGACTGCAGAGAAAGCAGCAGGTAACTCACTGGCTTTGTTGTTTCTGTAATTCCCCTCCTAACTACCTCTATTGCTGAAATACCTTCAAGTCACTTCTCCCATTCCAGCATTTCATCCGCTATGATTAACAGCTTCTAAAGTTAAAAACACCATTAAAGTCTCAATTGTCTCAAGATGGCATTTTCTTTCAATCACCCCCTCCCTGGTTTCCAGGAACCTCTACGTTATTTCATAAATCCTTCTCTTCAAGACATCTTAGCATCTTTTCATTCCTGTTGTCAGGTAGTCAGAAATGAGGAGCTGAATTTGAAATTAAGATGCAAATACCAGAATTTGAAACTAAGTACTAAGGCTCCTTTAAATTCAGCTCTATTGTTCATTTTTAAGCTTCATAAGGTTCCATTGACCCAGTTTCACAATGACTTTTTCCCATCATTTTGCCTCCTGCTCACTGAAGCGGGTGCAACCCACTGTATTAATTTACTGAATTAATAGAGTTTTATATTAAGGACAACATCTCCTGAATATAATTCTGACATTTCTGTTCTATATATTCACCGTATCTGTGTTGCATCATTGTTTTTCTTGCACTTTAGGGATTCTCTTTGTAAAAGCAAGGACTTGAGCACATCTCTCTTCATCGAGAAGCACCTACACAGTAGGTGGCCTGTGTAGTTCTTAGTGTTCACAAAGAGATTTCCACTAATTATTCTTTTCTATCATTAATATATTAATATGACTCACTTTTTAAGGAGAAAGCGAAATGCTGAATCAGAAGCTTGCAGGTTTTCATTACCAGAAAGCTTTTTTAAGAATTGTGCCATAAAGAAAATATGCAGAGACAGCTGCCTTGCACCGTAGCCTTAAACGAGGCCACCGATGGAAGGAAAGTGGCTTCAATCCAACCTGACCTTGTGCTGACTATTCATTTTGCCTAAATGCAGAGTGCAACTTCTTTCCTTTCATCACTGAAATACTAAAAGCTTCTCAATCATCATCTTTCATATTTTTACTATAAACCATTTAGAAGCATTGAATTGGTGGTTATTAGTGTACTTGCTCGCACTTTTGGATACTGTCCTCAAATGATATAATAATTATTCTCAGTAGCTACCGAGTCAGAAGGGTGAAGGATAAAATGACAGCTGGACCGTTTTGATCTACGTTCAGAGAGACTAAGAAACATCTCAGACGTACACATCCTAAGCCTCCTGAAGATCAGGAATCTCCTACAGCCCTCTGTAGCACCACCTGCCCATGGCTTCCAAGTTGAAATATAGGTTGGTAAGTATCTGAGGAAGAGAGAGAGGGGAAGCATGAGAGATGCCTGACCTGATGCCAGCCTCAGCAGCCTACCTACGGACACATCTACTTGCCATCCCTCATCCCTTCTTTCTTTTTGTGCAGTCAAATTAAAAAAGCAAGTCTGAGCTACATTTACTTTTACTGCTTTTGTTTTTGAAGCTGGTCCACCTTGAAAACAACATTGCAGTGGTAAGAAGATCGTGTTCTTCACATCATCTGACCTGTTAAAGCTAAATCTGCTGCTCCTTCACGGGAAATTCCCATTCCCCAGGGATGTCTGCAGGTTGCAGCTTGACCATCCTGAACCTATCACTCTGTTATGCTGGAGGGAGATGAAACCGTGTCCCGCTCCCATAAGGGGTTAGTCCCTCACGTCCCTCAGGTATACACATTATTCCCTCTACACCACTGGCAACCCTGCTAGAAAGGCATAAAGCTGCTTCTCCATAAAACTCAGAGGAAGTCTAAACAAGCAGGTAAATGGAAACCTCATTAACTTCACTGTCCAGTCTCAAATATCTCACTTGAAAATTGGCCGACACCTACTGAGCAGAGGAGAATTTCGAAGTTATGTGGTAGTAATGTTAAACACAACTACATTGACAGCAGCTTTAGGATGAAAGACAGCAACAGCAATCAAAGGTCACGGATTTTGATCGAGAATTCTTTCTTTTAAAAGCAAAGGCTTTGGTTCACATAGAGACACTTCATTGGAATGCAATGACTTGCTTTCAGTTGTGCTTTGAACCTCTACTCATATCGTTACTCATGGCCATTTTAATAACCTTCAATTATTATGGTCATGGTTCTTTATCTAGCTAAAACTGTGCTCTCCCTAGAAGACTGCAGAGCTTGTTTATTCTGACAGACAGAAAGGATACCATATCCTGAATCATCATTTAGTTGATAGTAATGACATCTCATAATTGCTGTAGGTAACTGAAAACTGTGGACACATCAATAATAAAACCCAGAATTGTCTTTGTGAATATACCTTTTATGGTTCTAAGAGTATGTGGGCTGTTGGGGATTACCAATGGCAAATACAACTGCTTAACATCTGAGATGTCTGCTCACGATTTCTGCTGACCAAGGGCAAGGTGAATTTATTGGCTCTGATTTTCTCTTGCCCCTGTACAGTTTGCACAGTTATTTGAATCAATGTAAATTTGGGTTAAAATACAACAAAATTAGAATGGATTATTTTGTTTCCATTTGGCACTACGGTAAATAACTGCACAAATTGCAGAAATAAAAAATAAGAGGCTATTTTTAAGAGATCAATTGCAAATATTGCGGTTCCCATAATTCTAGACTCTCCACGTCTGCGACAACCAGATATGCTTAAAAAAGCATAAACATGCAGCATATAATATACAAAATGAGAAATCTGTAGTTCATACAGAAAATTATAAAATATATAGACAAGACTATCCTTGACGTATGTCCCAGCTACCTGCAATTTGGCAGCCTAGAAATGTCCATGCTTAACATAAGGGTCTTTGGGTTTAATATTCCCATATGGAAATTTCTACCATGTCTTATCATTTTTTAAACTCCCTTACATTACATAACAACAACATCCACAATTGTATTATGCATGGAATGAGAAACCACACTCTTCAGTTCTAAACTACACTTCCCAATTCCACTGCAGATAACCTGATCATGTCCACTGCCTGGGAGAGATGACTTGAAAGACAGTTTGTTTCCTTTCACTGAGGAAAAATACCCATTATTCCTCACTCTCAGTTCCTAACTTTTAACTAGTTATTCATCTGTAAGAAGCTTTTCTTGGGAATTCCAATTTAGTTCAGTTTAATTAAAAGTATTTGTTAAGGAAATTTTTCAAAAGCGTTTTCACTGAGGTGTAACAATTTTTTTTCGTTCCAGTCACCGCTTCAAAGTGATTCTTTAATTTTTACACCTTGAATTACATGGAGCTGTTCAGTCCTAAAGAGTATTCTTTTGTGAGCTCTTTGAATATTACTTCTGTCATTTACATCATACAACAGTTCTCTCTCTACCTCATTCCACACCATGACATTCACCTAGCTCATCCTGGGGCGATCAAACGGACTATTATTGCTCTAGTGTCTATCCCAAAGTTTCTCTCCATTAGTGTTTCTCACTTCCATCTTAGTTGGCTGGTTTGTACTTCACTTTCCTGTTAATATTTTTCCTTTTTCTTTATGCCTGGAATTTCACCCCTAGAAATTCAACGGCATGTGCTGACGTAGTTAGCCATTTGTAATCAACACATTTCGCTCCATCTTTTCTTGTCTAAAACACAGAGCTGGACTATTCTGTACCGTGTGTACCCTGGACACAAAGAGAATCCTCACTTCAGTACATACATTCCCATCATCTGTACAGAAGCACTCTATACTTGGTTTGAGATGTAGGTCTTCTTACGTGGCTTACTTAAGTGTCAATAACATTCTTTTGTCCTTTCTACTCAAATTTAATTTCTTTCTATCTTATACTATCTGGTTTTACCGATACAGAGGATCCAAGCCGCTTCAGTTTTCTTATGGCACTGGCTAGACGTACACCTTGTAAGAACACTTCTGCAACCTCAGTCCACCTCCTCCCATCAGCTGGAATCAGTTTTCCAGCAGCACTACTTAGGAGCATTGGGGTTGAAAGCCTAGGTAGCTATCTCCTGACCTTTGCCGGCAGTGCAAGTGAGCTTGGAAATTGTGACATTGTGTATAAGATCATGTCTCCAACTCGAGCTGCAGAAAAATGAGTTTCTGCATCTAGCAACTCAGTTTTCCACTTTAACAGAATACTTCCAACCTATCTGCTGTCTTCCTTTGTCATCACAGTAGCTTCCAGCAGGGTCAGCTGAAGATCACCTTCTGCAGGATCTCTGCCTGTGGCTCCCATCTCTCAGGGACACTTACTTCCTTGCATCACAGACACATTTATCTACTTCAAATGACACAGAGAAACTTAGACCTGCTTAGTTCTTCAAGATCCAGGTTCAAAACATACACAGGTTGTCCACTCCAATAAACACTCCGATGACATTTTCCTACAGATCGTGCTTCCTTCACCACTTGTTTCAACAAAAGAGTTTTGGCTTTGTTCTCCTCCTTTTTTTTTTTTTTATTCTCTTTTAAGTTGTCCCTATCAAGGTACTTTCTGGCTCCCCTACAGCTTTTAAAGAATAAAATCATTCTGTACGTCTCCCACCACCTGAGGCCACATCTTTTGAAGTCGCTGCAATGCTAACCTCCAAAAAAAGCTTATACAATCTTGATTAAATATTGAGACTGTATTACAAATTTGTTCTGACCACAAAAAGATCAGAAAACATTGTCAATGTATTGCATAGTTCTATGTAGCATGTTCGGTCACTAATTCTCACAAAGAATATTTCATTAAGGTAAAATTTACAGCTGTTCTCAAGGGTCTTCCTATATTACCTGGACAAATCACATTCTTTCGGGGTCTTACTTTAAGTATTTTATCACGGAAATAGGGATAAATCAAACACTGAGACAGCACAAGAGATGTTGCTATATGGTAGCACGGATGGAAATCATGAATGATTTAATTTCAAGGATTAAATTTGCTACAAAGAGATTAAGCTCACCCACTGTCAAGGGTAAGACTTTCTTAGAAAACTAACACTCAGTTCTCTCTGCAGCACATTTTAAACCCAAGGATTTGTTTATTTGTCAAAAAAAAAAAGGCATGAAAGAAGCAAAAATCTTCATGTAAACATAGGAGAACCTTTCAGGCATTTTATAAGCTTCTTATAAGCTTTTTTTCTTTTGTTTTTTTTTAAACAGAATCATAGAAAGATGTAGGTTGGAAGGGAGATTCTGCAGGTCTCGTAAACTCTCACTCAAAGTTGGAACAAATATGACGCCACATCCAACTTCAACATTAAACCAATTTGCTCAGAGCCTTCCTAAGCATAGAGATTCCACACCTCCACTCAAGCAAGTAAAATCAGAAACACTTCTACTTATATTATCAAAACACACACAGCTGCTAGAAAATACTTTCATATTGAGTTTACCAATTAAAAAAAAAAAAAGTGTGTCTCTAAATTAGCTTTTCTAAAAAAGAGATAATTTGGTTTTGTGCTCTGTCACTTGGTTTTGCCGTTCTATCGCTCCCTCCACCTCTTCCACTCAGTTGGATCGGGGGGAGAAAATAACATGAAACTCATAGGTTGAGACAAAGGCAGTTTAATGACAAGCAAAGCAAGGCCATGCACGGGAGCAAGAGGAAATATTTATTCTCTGCTTCCCACCAGTAGGTGATGTCTGGCCCATATGGGAAAGCAGGGCTCCAATACACGTAGCGGTTCCTCTTGAAGACAAGTGGATGCCTCCCCCATCCTTTTCCTATCTTTTCTTGTTGAGCTGATGTCATATGGTACGGAATATCCCTTTGGTCAGCTTGGGTCAGCTGTTCCAGTTGTGTTCCCTCCCAAGATCTTGCCCAGCCCATCCCAATGGGCGGGGGGAATGTTGAAAAACCGGCCTTGGCACTACACGAGCGCTGCTCAGCCGTAGCCACAACATGGATGTGTTACCAACATCTTTCTGGATTTCAATACAAACCACAGCACTGTGAGGGCTGCTATGGAGAAAATTAACTCCATCTCAATACAGCTTCCCTGATAGCACCTTTAGGAAGAGTAAAATATTCATTACCTTTACATGCATCAGTCTTCAGTGAAAAAATTAACTACTGCAAAGCGACATTCAGTGTGTGTGGGGATTGATTGCAAACCTTCTATGAATACAGGAGATAAGCTATCTGTTCATGCGATCCCAAATTCAAAAATGGTCTCTTTCATAGGATAGATTTCAAAAAATAACAGAAATGTATCTGCATTCTTATTTGCATATTAAAGAATACCCTGTTATGCATATTACGCGGAAACTTTAATGTAGGGAACTGTCGCTCACTTACAACAATATTCAGTCATATGTTCAGGTGTATATATTCACTTATTTATATTTCATCAGGATACTTTGTAAATACAGAGTTTACCAGAATCTTGCACTCAATATCCAGAGGGAAAGCATTATCTAAAGTGACCTGAGCTCCACACAAAATGGGAATTATATTAAAATATCCCTTGCAAATTCAGCTACTGTTGCACTTTGAATCATAGAATTTGACAAATGATCATTTCTGTGTTGTCAAGACAGAGGAATCAGTCATTTGTAGCAACATATAATGTTTTTGGTTTCAATTTTAACTTGTCTGTAAAGAATGTAATACTGTAAAAGAAGTAGCAGAGGCCTGAAGAGCACACTGCTACTAACATCTTCAAGTACATTCTGCCCGAGTCACATAAAAACAAAAATATATTACTATCTGACAGGTCTTTCTTGATTTAGGTGAAATGAGTTGTGAGTTTTGCTCACTCACTAACATATTAATAGCCATTTTGAAATCACCACTATCCTCCTTGTTCTCTTGGGCTCGCGTTCCAGACAGTAAACTTGACTCATCAGCACAGGCACACTCATCTGACTCATCTATATTTTCAGGGTTGGGCAGAAACACAAGCCAATTACAACAAAAAAAAAAATCAAGGAAGAATTCTAGGCATGAGAGAAATTCATTATATGAAACTTAAAACAATTGCTCAAAACCAAATGAAATGGTATTTTAAATTGTAAACCTTTTGACAGAACTGAAATACTCTACACGCTGACTTTTGATCAATTCTGCCTTTCTCTAACACTGGAAAGAACAGAATAGAGAGTTTCCTGCTGGACTAGAAAAAGAAACTTCCACAAACCCTGAATTTGTTACCAAAAAATAAATGTCATCATGGCAAAGCTATTCCAAGAATGCATTCATGAAGTGTAGGAGAAATGCCAAAGTTGTCCTTTTAATGACCTTGATACAAGTTTTACCCATTCTGCTAGAGTTTCCAAAGAATCCTAAGTTTGAAAAAATTGAAAGAAACGTATTTAATACTCAAATATACCTTAGTCTCTCTGTTTTGAAAGGAATTTGGATCAGTGAAACATTTGGATTGAAAAATAAGGATAAAATCTATGAATTAATCAAGAGGCAACAGATTCTCCTGGGAAAAAAAAAGGCTATGGACTCATCTAATTGCAGAATGTTGGCAAAATAACCATTCAAAAGAGAAGAAAAGAAAATCCGATTTTTTTTTCAGTCTGGATTGTGAGGTTCAAAAAGCATTATGAAAACTTAGACTGTAAATACGGGCAGATACGTTTATGTAGAAAGCTGCTCATATGAAAAATGTAAAGTGTTAATTTAAGGGCTTCGCAATAGATACTAAAAATGTCAGTTGACACAGCTGACAATTTTAAATATGTCTCTATCTATGAATCAACAAATCCCAAAGCTCAAACAAATCTCCTGGGAAGTCTCAATCTCTTCCTTTTTTTTTATTTTTTAATTCATATCTTCCTTTGCACTTAGGGACTACAAATGAAAAGCTTAAATACAAAATAACAGCTGTTCTCATCCCATGTTCAGCTGTAGTGGGATCACGAGAAAACAAAAGGCTTGTGAGGCAGATTGCAACAGAGAAATCTTCAACAGAGATTGGCTAACCCAAAATATTTTGTTGCTTGAG
This sequence comes from Baryphthengus martii, assembly GCA_013396935.1. Lineage (NCBI taxonomy): Eukaryota > Metazoa > Chordata > Aves > Coraciiformes > Momotidae > Baryphthengus > Baryphthengus martii. The sequence continues at coordinate 192,357 of VWZK01015964.1, forward strand.
ATTAATACAGGAGATTTCACAATTTATTGACAATAAACAAAACGATTCCCAGGTTTCACCTATACTGTGCTGTCTCTAGTATTAAGAGTATTGCTACTACTCTTTCGCCACTGTATTTATTAAGAGCCTGAAGGATGTAAAGTGCTGAGGTGAGTTCAACCATTCTAACATCTCTACTTTCACCATAAGCTGCTTTCTCCACCCTAGCATAGTCTTTCTCTTCCAATCTTTTCATGCAGTTATCTGCACTTCCATCTGAGAACCTGTGTCAAGTTCCAGGTTTAAGGATATGTGATTTAGCTCATGCGTAGGCTATCTACATAAAATATGGATAAGTCACAAAAGATTCCCATTAGTAATGCCGAACGCTCCCACTTGCATTCACAGCACCAAACATCCTTCTACTAAAAGCAGAGATTTCTGTTTCCCCCTCAAAAAATGAAGATAGTCCAGGGATGTTCACTAAAGACCTGAACTTCTTTACCGTCCGTGTATTTCCCTTGAAGCACAGCAGAGCCAAGACAAGAGTGACAGGCAGTGAAAACAGAGCATCTGCAACACAAAATCTCTTTGACCATCTGTAGAAGGTCATTTATTTTCTTAATCAAGTTCTTTACACTAGCACTCTCAGATGATTTCACCAGGCTTGGAAGTTCCAGGAAATTTTTGTGGTCAGCACATTCTACCAGTTTAAAGTGACAAAACCAAAGTAAAATTTTAGAAGGTGAACATTATCCCAAAAGACATTGAGATTTTGCTTTAAATTCATTCTTTCTTCCAATATTCTCTCTCTCCAACATATTAATGTTTTTCTCATCCCATCCTACCACTGTAGCTGCTCAAGGGCAACGTGAAGAGTGGTATCAAGAGCAGTTACAAAGCTGACAAATAACAACATCCATACAGTGTCTTCAGAAGTAGTGGAACATGATGCCTGAAAAACAAACACTCTTCTTATATTTAACCTGACAAATCCCTCAAAGCCAGAAAGTCTTCAGGACCACACCAGAAGAAAACAGAGGAAGTCCAACTGGAGTTAATACTTGGATTCTTCAGGGGTAAGATTTTAAGACAGCCCAGTAAAAAGTGGGACACGAAGGCCATGTCAGACAAGGGCCTCAAGATGAAATTTTCTAATATTTGACCTTGAAACAAAGAACAAAGAAGGTTAAATATAAAATTAAAAAAAAAAAAAACACAAATCCATACAAATGAACAAAAACCCCACCTTGAAACAGAACGACTGAAAACAGAGGAGAGATTTAACAAAGGCTATTAAAGAATATAATTTGTATTTGTGTTTAACTTGAGTGGTTTTCCATTTTCACACTGATGGATGCGAGGCTGTGACAGCAACTGAAGCTGAGCCACATCAAGGATCTCAGAACTGAAGAGTTATTTTTGTTTCTCTTGTGGTAATACCCTGTTCCCCTAAACCCTAACTCTTCACATTAGTAAAGCACCAGACACAAATGACCAGATTTAGAAAATTACAGAAGGTGGTGTAAGGAAAAAGCATTTTTCATAATGCTTTTTGAACCTCACAATCCAGACTGAAAAAAAAATCGGATTTTCTTTTCTTCTCTTTTGAATGGTTATTTTGCCAACATTCTGAAGGTGGTGTCTCACTCTTATCATAGTCCAATAATTAAGAATTTTCAGGGAAAATAAATAAATAAATCACCTCAATACTAACTGAGACATAAAGCTGATGAAAAAGTAAGGCAGCAGCATGTGCAGGCCCAGTCATTAGCCAAGACATTTTTCTTCCTTCAGTTTGTGAGCATTTCAGAGAACCTTAAAAGCAGTACACATCAGGCTATCCACAATTCAAAGGTGAAACATGTACAGTAAAATGGAGAAAGGGAGTTTGTTTCCAAGACAAAATAGGACTCAATTCAGAAATTTGAATTTGAATGTGAAAAACAAAGTTAAAAATTTCACCCCTTGGAGTTTCTATGACAACTCCTTGATCACTCCAGCTCCCTGCTACTGACACAATACCTGGTAACACTTTTAACCTCTGCTGGGTCATGAGTAACAGGAATAAGTTCAGTGGTTTTGTTCTGGTCTTGTCAGGAATCAGGGAGCACAGATCCAGCTATGTGCTGACAACTGTTCCGTGTTCTCTTTCACCAGGACTAAAGATCTGCATCATTAACTAAGCTGGAAATCACACAGTCCAGTCAGTGGAAAAAAAAAAAAAAAAAAGGCACCAATAATTCATCCCAATACAAAAGAATGGTGAAAGATCACAGAATAGAGTCCTTAAGATCTGATTTAATAAGAAGATAAAGAACAACTCTATTGTGCTTCTTTACACAAAGACATTTAGAACTTCCACAGGGAATATAAACATCAAAGCAGCTTAGTGGTAGATAAACAACAGTTTAACATTTACATTCACTATAGCAACCCACTGCCTCCCTTTTTGGACATATGCTGCCTCTGTACCTACATGGCTTGTGCTACGGTTCCACAGACGTGTCTTGAGGAGGTTGAAAAGATTTCTCTGAAATCGCTGCTACACATCAGGAGTCACACCGCAAAACTTGGCGACTTGGCAACTTTATTAGCTATAGAATAACCGACCTTTACCAGCTCCCTGCTTATCTTGAGTGTGTTCTAACAGCAGCTATCGACATCTACTATCAAGGATCTGCCAGGATAGTGTGTTATGACGATGAGGGAATTCATACTCTGATCATTACTATGGTTACAAAGTGCTACAGTAGAAAGATTTTAATAGAATTGACTTTTGTGTTCATATCATTAAATTATCTGTAGTGGTTCAGATACTACTGAGGGATAATTACCAAAAGTCAATTTTTAAAAAGTCTTCAGGGTTTTTTTTTTATTTATTTTCACTTGATCTTATTCTCCCTTAAGTTGTGAAACGTAAATCTACAACGTGGAACTGCAACAAGGTTTCTACCTGTACTACACCTGAGAGTTCAACTATCCTTTATTCCTTGCCCAGTATCCTAAGCATTATTCCAAGAAATCAGTAATTACATGGCTTGTGCTACAGCTCCACAGACACATCTTGAGAAGACTTCTCTGAAATCACTGCCACACAGCATGAGTCACACTGCCAAACATGGTGACCTAAAGCTACTTTACGCCTTGCTTAAAACCACACCACCAAAAATTTTCTGCATCAACTACTCTAACTTAAATTCAGTCTAAAGTAAAACTCTTCTTGACAATCCTCTGTTCGATCTGATATGATCAAGCTTTAGACTTCAAGAGAACAGTTTTGTTAAAATGTTCTGTTTAAATGAAAAAGTTAAATGAAAAAGGTTAATTTTAATTTGAAAACGGTTTGATTTACCTGTTTCAGTTTTTTCAAGAGTTAAAAATGAAAGTTTGAAAACAAAATCAAATGTTTTTAATTTAATCTAATCTGATCTTTTCTCAACCACTTTGTAAAAAAAATTAAAAATTCATGTCTGACATTCCATCTAAGTGAGATGAAAAAAAACTTTCAACACCTTCAAAGAATTCAAGGAGGAAAACCCTTTCAACCCCAGGACCATCTAATGAGAGTTCTGTCAAAAAAAAAAAAAGTGTACCATCACATCTTGCAGTATCAATTGATTAACATGTTCCTTTAAAAGAAGAGTCTCCCCACAAAAGGCACTCACAGCCTTTTTCACTGAGGCTTGTCAAAGACAGCAGGTCACTGCAGGAACCGTTCTGAGCAATCTGTCCTTTAACATAAACATACTCTAGGTCTGCAAGAACACCGTGAAGTCACGGATAAAGACATCTATCTACAGCAACACTGCTCATCCAAGTATGAAATGCTTCCTATCTTGTCAGTATTTGCAGAACAGAGAATTCAAGTCCTACACGGTGGAGCAAAGACTTCTGTCTAAAACGAAGGTAATACATAAAAGGTTATCTTTCCAACAGAACTAATACAAATAAAAGTGCCTATAAACTCCAAGTCTGGAACCAGGTGAACACAAGAGAGAACATATCCACATTTTTAGCTTAACTGCAGTGCTGGTCCCTTGTGTTTCAGGTCATGGTTTGGGGTTTTTTTAACTTCTGATGGGATGATATGATTTCCATTTTGAAACTGAGTCCTCTAAAAGTCACAAAAGACTAACAAATACCCAAAAAGAGCTTTTCTTCAGATGCCTGCAACTATGATCCCTGCAAAAACAAGCTGTATTTAACACCAGTGACATAACCTCTTTTTTAAAAGTATCTACATACACAACAAAATGGAAATCGTTGTCATAAGATTTTCTTCACCTAAAAATATGCTCGGGTTTGTATCTGAGCTTTGGTTTATTCAGAAACAGAAAACCAGGCACTGGATGCTGCTCACAGAGAGCAGACATCAGGTCAGGATTTGAAGCAAGATCAGAGAGGTGGATGAGTGGGAGGAATGGGTCAATAGTGGATGACACATGACTGTAAATCTACTGGGAGCGTTGGAGAAGGAGGTAGATTGGTGGAGAGAGAGACACGTCATAAAGCACCATCGTATTTAACATCAGTCTTGATATAAATGATCTGTTTACACTCAAAGTCACTTCTGTATTCAGATAAATATCGTACTCTTTATTAGCTTAAAAAACCCAAACAAACCTATCAGCAAGGAGCAATCTCCGTGCGATACATGCAGGAATACTGAAGCAATAAACACCTGTCTAGTTTAGCAGATGGATCCCCCTGCTAGATCGAATTTTCTCACAGCCTACAGACTGTTTCTCCATGCTGCTGCCTAGTACAGCGCAACGGAAAAGACACACAATGAACTTACGATGCCCTTGGCCACAGCAGGGCAATGCCACGCACAGGTTATTTTTTTGTCTGTGTTGTAAGAGGCGGATTTATCAGTTGGGAGCTGCAGTAACCCTCAGGTTTCTCCACTATGAACCCACTGTACAGCGCAGATGTGCTATACTTCAGCTTATCCACATTGGTACTACCAACAAACCTCCGAACACCTCATGGCAAACCATGTGCCTGCACCTTTCTGCCTCTGAGACTTTTCACTGCTCACTTCACATCTGATATTCAGGCTCCAAGTTCCACAAAAACCCAAAGGACTGAGTATATATAAAGAGAATATAACATCCTAGAAGGACACAAGATGTGTCATTCACAGTCCTCCTACAGTCATTCAAGTGTGCTTTGGTGATGACTGCCATATGTTATGTGGCTTCTTGCACAACAGTACTCCAAATATTTTCCAGAGTTTATTTCAATAATTATTAAACATGACTATCTTTGGATAATTACAGAGCATATTCATAGTTTTCACCATATTTAGGCGTTTACCTCAGGTCTCACTGGAGCAAAACTGTTCCCTGTCTGCAGAAACGGCAGCAGGAACTTTGAAAACAGTTCTTCCACTGAATTCTCCTATAAGCGTTGTGACTCGTGGAACCAGCATTTCTGTCCCATGTGACTTGGCTCCAACATTAAATACTGCCTCTACTCATTTGACTCCACTTGCTGAAATTTTGGCCGTTCTACCATTTGACTCGGCGTCACAGCTATTTTAGTTGTTGGTCTAACTCTTTTATACACAACATCTTCAAAAGTTTATTTGTTGTGGGAATGAAACACCTGGGTAGTGTGGCACGAGCAGCCAGACTCCATGACATGCATCTCCAGTCCACCATTGGCTATGGCTCTGTTCTGGGGATGGTCTCTGCATATTCATCACCGTACACACGTCAGCATCATCTGACGAAAAGCAGCTCGATAATTTAGGTGCAGCCAGAGGTCATGTCAGGGAGTCCTTTGAGAAGGGCCTTGGGAGAAGAGCGATTTTTAGCATTGCAAGGAAAAATAGTTTCAGGCAGTAAAATATCTTTCATTACCTGTCATCAGATGAGAAATTACAGTTCCCCCAGCTAAATATTGATCACATATTTCTGGACAAACAAATGCTCTCTAATCTAAACAGTCAAGCTGAAGTATTTCTGGTAACATCGCCACGATGAAGGTTGACATTTTGCATCTGAAAAATCATATGATGGGTGCTCAGTATGCCTTTGCCGTCTCCTTTACAGGCACGATTTTGTCCTTGTAACTTTTTTTTTTTTTCTCCTCCAGACTAGCTAGTAAGAACCCTACACCAGAATTCAGAATGATGGGAAATTTTAGCACTTTTCAGCATCGTTTGTGACTGAAGAGGGCTTGTTATACTGAATTCAGAACCAGCCTCTCCTATTAGCCTAGAGAAGCACAGCAGTTTTCACCTCTATGAATAGTTAGTCTCTCTTATTGTTCCAGAAGGCGCTAAGCATGGCCATAAGACCCAAGGGTCTAGTTAGCCTGTTAGAAATAGGCTCAAACGCTGGCTTGCTTTAGGGCTCGGCCTCAGAGCACGATCCTCAAGCGTTTTTGATGGGAGCACAGGGCACAGCAGGCAGCCAGTGCACAGGAGCCAGGGCTTGGGCAGATTCCCAGCCCATCTGGTCTCAGTCCGAAGGTCCTGCGGGCGACTTGAAGCTCACTGGCAGGCCACGCTGCTTTGCTCTCCAGGGAACAATCAAATCATTTATGCACGATCTGGAACCAGAGAGAAAACACTCTTCCTGCACCTTCTCTTTCCAAAACGCACTCCAGACTGTCCTGGGCTGTAAGAGAAGTAAAGCAAGAGGTAGCACTGAAGACAAAGCTCCTAAGGGAAACGAAAATAGCCTAGCCACGGAAAGAAAGCAGCCTCTATTCATACTGAGAGATGTCTGCCTAATATTTTCAGTTAAACTCAAGAAGCAAGCAACATAGCTGTCCCAAAGAATACTGAGGATGGGAGATACATGATCTCTTTGGGGTTATTTTTGGGGGGATGACTCAACCCCCAGAAGCAGCACAAGAAAGGATGGTGGCTGCAGGATTATGTAAGTTAAAAGATAAGTTTCTGCACGATACAGTCATCTTCGTGAAAGCGCCTGAGGTCTGCCATCAATTAAAATCAACATGACGGTGAAGATAACACTAACGACCTCTTCATATCATCCAAATTCTGTACTCCATTCCACTCTTTTGTGGCAGCAGAGAGGAGTCAAAGCTTCCTGAAGAGCAGTTCTCAATAGCTCTACACCTGCCCACAGCACAGACATTTCAAGGTGCTCCCAAGGGTGGGAATTCTCCTCAGTGGAATTGCAAACAAAGAAGAAAAAAATATTTAAAGTTATGACTCTTAAAAAAGCTATACCAGCATCACATATTTTTCTTTTTCTATTTAAAAAGTCAGTCATTTCTGACTAGAGTCACTGTGGATGGGACTAATCTCCACAGCCCCAGCAGCATTTCTGTAACCAGGAAAAAAAAACAAAACACAATAACATAATTATTTTAATTGCCACGTCTTTAAGACTTAATCTCTAATAATGTGATAGCCAGCTGTTTCTGCACTCTATCTCACTTAAAGAAATTGAATTGGTCTCGAACAGCTGTTCCTAAACAGCAGCCACACAACGTGATTGTGCATTTTGAGGTCACAACAAGCAAACTACAGAACTGAAATCCGCAGATAACAATCCTTATCTCCCTTTCATAACACAATACCGAGCCATCTGAAGGCAGGTAAGCTGCATCCAGCAACGATGCAATCGAGATTAATTTACTTTCCAAATATGAAAGAATCATCATCTGATAACTAATGGCATTTTAAGACCCAATGCCTGGACACTGAAGTCAAAACAAATTCAAACAAGAAAATGAGGCTGTATATGTTGAACTGTGAAAGCAACTCTCATCTTTATCAAGAGTGCAATGCTGTCTTCATTCTACGACTTGCTTCTAAGGAAACAAGATTTAACATCTCTCTGAAACGAGCACTCCTGACTGACCTGCCGTTACTTGTCTGATGCAGGAATTACTGGCTAAAATCGTCAGCCACTGTCAGTAAAACAACATCACCCACGATCATCCTTAAAGTGCTGAAAATGGCATCAATAACTACGTCATATGGATATGGTGGTATTAAAAAAAGTCTAATGAAATTTCTGATAGTTATTCTTCAACACAGACTTTACTTCGCACTGGCCTACGGATACTAAAGTACCTATAGATACTGAAGTACCTATAGATATTCCTCCTTTAAGAGCAAACTACATGGTGTAAATTAATACTTTGAAGACTGAAGAGATGCTTCTGTTTCATGGCTGACTTTTCTATTCCAGTTTCAGACTAGTAGGTAAAGACATAGTTTGTCCAAAGTTTTCACCAAAGTCCACAAGAATGAAGGGTGGCTCAAAGGAATTTAGTTTGTCTCAGATCCTGGATCACATTCTGACGTTACAGTTCATTTACCCAGAGTGTTGCAGCTCCTGAGGCTTCCAACCCCAGGCAAAACTCTAATTGAATTAGAGATTAGTGTAGAGCCACAGCAAAAGCTCATCGTTACCTTTTGACAGAAGTATCAGTTCAAAGAAAGAGTTACGCAGAGTGAGAATTTTGCGTATCAAATGACAACCAAGGAATCCTAGCAGAAATGTAGTTAATGGCTACATTTTGACATCATAAAAACAAAACAGCAGAAACACAACAAATTCCTAAAAATGAAACTTTTCTTAATTAAATAGACTTCTATGGCTATTATTTATACACTGGCAAATGTTGGCAAGACATTTTACAGACATGAACAACTGCCGTCCAAAGGCACTATTTATCTGCCTAAGAAGAAAAAAAAAAACCAAACAACATCAAAATAAAAGGTTCGTTCATAATTTATCATAGAAAGTTTCTAAGCAAACAACAGATTAACTGACCTGGATTATATAAACCCTGTCAGATTGTCCCCACTCTGTGCACAGCACCTCAGCACATGCATTTAGAATCTTCTTCTCTTCCCTTTTCTCCCCATAACAGACATTTTATGAGACAGATTTTATACTATATCACATAAGTGGGTCTATTACCAGGCCAGACGCCTTAACTAAACCAGCTAAGTAGAACATACATTTAACCAAATGGATAAAAATACATTTTCTCTTCATCCATAATTTATCTTGTTGGTTGCCAGGAACTACACAACTGAGAAAATACTTGTTTAAGAAACCGCACAAATGTTTAGCAAGGGCTATTTCACCCTTGAAGTTGAATAAAAATCAAACTCCTCTTAACACCTGGACCACTATCTCTCCGTGTAGAATACCTACTCTACAATATTCTTAAAGATTATTCTCTTCCATAAACATATATAAACAGCCCACCACTCTTCAGTATTTTCAGCTGAGAAATGAAAGAATGATTTCCCCTTGGAATCTAACATCGGCATGGAATGATTGGTAGCGTAAGACAATGTCATCACTAAGCAAACAATTATTTTCCTGAAATGAAAATAAATGAGACTGTGAAATGACACAAAGCACATTTCAAGAACTCTTGCATGTTTTAAAGCACATACAAAATCCTTTTTTCACTGATGCAATGAGACCTGCACATTTTGGACGGCTTCAGTACACTTCTTTCCCTTCTTATGCAAATAAAGCACATCATCACGTCTACGACTGCTGAAAGGATAAAGTCTACTTTGACATACTGATAAAAATTGAAATATTAAATAGCTATGGAACTGGCAGCACCAGTACCTTAAAGCAAACCTGTGAAAGCTGAAAATGAAGCGAAGAGAAAATTGACCTGAGGTACTGAAAAGTGTCTCGCATTTTGACACTTAAATTGAGAGCCTTCAAGATGCATCTTCACAGTCCTGTATTCTGAGAGACTCACCAGTACTGGGAAGTAAGGATAACCCGACAGGCAGTGAGCAGCGTTCTTGTCACTAGCTCTGTGTCACCTTTATTTAAAGCCAGAGACAGAGGGAAAATCCCAGAAAGAGGATTAATATTTCTAGAGCAAAAGTGGGGTTTAAGTTGACAATTTTTAGACTAATTGATGTCTCTGATCACAAATGCAACTACTATAAAACCAGATTTACCACATTGCTTGGAAAAGACAGCCATAGTATCATCATTTCTGTTTTGGTTAGTGTCCTTTTGACTGAATATGATAAATGCAATTGAGGAAAAAAAAAAAGGAAGACAAGATCTGAAAATAGTGAAATGCAAGTTGTAGTGGAACAGTATGTGGACACTATAAAAAAAAAATTCAGGCATATATGGAAGATGAAAAAAAAGTGAGGTAGATGAAGCAAGACCTTTGCTTGTACCTACTTAAGTTGCCAACATATATCCCTAAATGAACGCCACAAGTTCTTTGCAAGAAGCATTACAAAAGCGTGATAATTTCTTGCTGTCTCTCTCCTAGGCAGCAAGAGTCAATGTAAGTCTATCGACTAGTTTTCTAAGACCACAGAATTTATTTTTCTTGCATTCAGCAGATTAAGCTCATCCTGTGTTTACTGAGACGCGGTAATTACACTTTATCCCTGCCTTTCAAAAAACACCTCTTACGACATACCTTCTGTAAGAGGCCAAATGGAAGGCTAAACAACCCCTGCCATAAATTCCATCCCCTTCTCCGAACAGATTCACCTGGGGACGTGAAAGAGCAAAACTTTCAACAAGCCTTTGTTCTCAGGGACAGGACTAGCGGATGAGAAGGCCTGCTCAGCTCCGATGGTCCTGCTCCTCCGCACAAATTGACACCTGCTCCATGAAGCTGGGACATTTCAAACACTACAGCATTGCTACGTTACAAACACTGCAGCATTTTGTCTCAAAGATTGCTTAGGCTATATGAGGACTCAGGAAACAAAGATGAAACGGAGCTGTCCCCACTGGAAAAAGAGACCAACAAAACGTCGCTGGATCCTTGGTGGTGACTACTATCTCTGTTAAACTATCCCGAATCCTTGCTCGATTTCTGCCTTTTTCTTACTCTACTCTGTCCTATCGCTACCTTCTTTTACTTTTTCACGTTTTATAATAAAATAGTAGCTTTGGATATATGATATTTGACCTCGTTTGTGTCTTAATCTCGCCCTTGGGGATTGTATTGAACCTTGTCATGATAAAAGATTTAATTGAACATCACTCAGGAGTTAAACTCAGCCGCTCCCAGCCCCTCTAACATCTGAGGAAAAGCTGGAAAGCAAGGGGGTTTAACTTCTGCCAAATTACTTTACAATCTTAATCTGATATCGGATCATGACACCTTCTCATCTCAACAGACAAGTGAATCACAGTTTTACGCCTGTCTGTTGTAGCTATGCTGCGTATCAGGAACAGACAAACTGGATCAAGAGCCACATTTGCTGGAGCAGGTCCAGAGAAAGGCAACGAAGCTGGTGTAGGGTCTAGAGCTCCAGCCTTATGAAGAGCGGCGGTGGGAAATGAGGTTGTTTAGTTAAAGGAAAGGAGGCTGAGGGGAGACCTTCTTGCTCTCTGCAACTACCTGAAAGGAGGTTGTGGAGAGATTGGTGTCCAACTCTTCTCACAAGTAACAAGGGACAGGACAAGAGGAAATGGCACCAGGGGAGATTTAGACTGGATATTAGGAAAAATGTCTTCACTGAAAGGGTTGCCAAGCACTGGAACGAGCTGCCCAGGCAAGTGGTGGAGTCACCATCCCTGGAGATATTTAGAAGTTGTGTAGATATGGTGCTTAAGGACATGGTTTAGCAGTGGACTAGGTAGAGTTAGGTTAATCGTTGGACTTAATGATCTTAAAGATTTTTTGCCAACCGAAATGATTCTGTGATTCTATGCTTTGGATTACAGTTGGTATAAATGCAGCTTCCTTACCAGTGGTGCAGCATGGGTTTTAAGAACCATCCTGAGAACAGCGAGGAAACCTGTTCAGAATTTACTTGAAGCAGGAAAAAAAAATTAAAGAAATACAGTGAGCAAGTATGCAAACTACTGATCACTCCACGTTTGCTGTCACGGCTCTCAAGCCCATATGAAGCAGCAGATCCTCGTACTCTGCTATGCACTCCACCCTACTCCCTACCAAGGACTGTCCTTTCAACCATGAGCATAGAAAAAGGACATCACTGGAAGACAGAAAGCACCGGATTAAGGAGATGTTTTACATAACGAGAGAATACAAAACTCAGGATGATGAAGCTGTGACCTACAAAACGGGCATGAGGATCTCCCAAGAGGTCAGCAATCAGAGGAACCTATTTGTGGGATGTATGAGATAACTCATTGATAGCAGACAATGTGAAAGAGGATGGATATGAGAGTCATGAGAGTTGGGATAGGGCTGTGAGTAACGCTAAGCACACCGCAAAATGGTTGGTCTTAAAACTGGAGTAGTTAAACACTTTCCTGGGTTAGATATCTGCTGGATTAAGAACTTGGGGTCTTAAGAAGCATATGCAGTTACAAAACCCCAAGGACTACAACCTTTCTTAAGCCATTCTCCAAACTTTTTTTACCTTACTGAATTACTTCAAGTGGGAACAGCTATTAACAAAGCTTATTTGTTTGGAAAATGGAAAGGAACAGGCGTTTTTTGTACCTCCTAGACAGCTAGGTCATCCTTATCAATACATTTCTATGTCCCTTTGACAATCTCTCTGTAGCCCTGAGTGACGTGCCATCTGTGGATCCACACAAAAGATGACCTCAAATGCTTTATAATTTCAAGATGTTCACAAAGGCAGGCAAGAAACTTGACAAGGCAGAACAACAATTGTTTGAAGCCAGGTCATAACAAAGAAAAGCAAACAGCTTAATAAATAACTTTTTAAAGTGTCATTAAAAGCCTGTATCCTGTTAAGATATTTCTAAAAAAATCTGTATTTTATAACAGCAGCCTAGTTCTCTTTCAGTTCACAATGGGAAATGGAAGAGCAGATGAAACAAGTGTAGTTAAACCACATTATGCACATTTCAGTTTACGAGTGTTCCTCTCTAGAGGAGACTGACAGTTTCTCCTACCTGCAGTGTATGACCCTCACAAAAGCAAATCAGGATGTTCAATTACTTACGTCAAGTCCAAGGATAATGAGGTTTTAGTACAATTTTGTTCCATAAAATTTCATTAGTTACCGGGGTCATATTGATCTGTAATTAGATAATGTTTTGTCACATCTTACAGAGATTCTGCAGCCTCATTCAGGCCCTGTCGATAAAGTGAAGAATTCTCATTTTCTACAGACAGATATATTCAAGAAAACACAAAGGATTCAGGATAAAAGAAACCAAAAATCCAAACAAAAAAAAAAAAAAAAGCCAAACCAAAACAAAGCACAGAACCCTAAACCTCTCCAAGCTATTAGAAGAGATTTATAAAAATGGATAAGACTGATAAAACTCCTCCTCCTCCCATCACCGAGCCCCACAGTGGCCTGGCAGGAAAATCTGGGTACCTGCCTCTCTTCTGTTGGACATCAGGGACAAGTGCTGACTAAGCCTATTTTCATGACTAAGCTCTGTTGTCCTGGTCATACCGATCATGGAAGGTCTATCCACTCCTCATCCTTGGTTCCCTGCCTAGGATGACCTAACTATGGTTCCAGCAGGCACCCTCTAGCACAAGCTTCTCTTTTCAAGACGAAATTATGCTTGAGTGGCTTACGAGCAGGTGATGGCAGGAAAGGGCAGATGGTAGATACAGGCAGCAGCTGCCATCACCAGCAAAAATGGTCCAGCAAGGTCACTTCAGGAACTCTGGTCATAGCTAGAAATGGTTTTGGGGTAGGGCTTTTTTTCTTCGGTCTCTGAAATAAATACTTGGACATCATGAAAGGAGATCTTTTAGTCTGTATTTTTCTAGAATACAATAGAAATGAACTACACACAAAGGAGTTATTTGTTAAGCACAGGGTGGTAGGAGACTGCACTTGATTGCTCAGAAATTCCAATCAAGGTGCAAAGGATCAAGTCCTTTTTCTCTGAAATGTGTCGCTGTGATCTACGACAGCCAACTTGTGGAGTACATAACCTAGATGAAACTCCAGAAAAACAGGTATCAGTCTCAGAATCCTAAAGGCCACACTGAGAACATTCATGAGCAGAGACTTGAAAAGCATCTGCTCATGTGACTTGAAGTTGGTTACCAAAGTAGTTACAGAAACATAGAATGTTAGGGGTTGGAAGGGACCTCTAGAGATCATCTAGTCCAACCCCCCTGCCAGAGCAGGATCACCCAGGGCAGGCCACGCAGGAATGTGTCCTGGTGGGTTTTGAAAGTCTCCAGAGAAGGAGACTCCACAACCTCTCTGGGCAGCCTGTTCCAGGCTCCATCACCTTCAAAGTAAAGAAGTTTCTCCTCATGTTGAAGTGGAATCTCTTGTTCTAGCTTGTACTTGTTATTTCTTGTCCTACTACTGGGCACCACCAAAAAGAGCCTGGCCCCTTCCACTTGACGCCCACCCCTGAGATATTTAATCCCTCTGAGCCTTCTCTTCTCCAGACTACACAGGCCCAGTTCTCTCAGCCTTTCCTCGCAGGAGAGATGTTCAAATTCCTTAATCTCCTCATAACTCTCCACTGAACTCTTTCCACTAGATCCCTGTCTCTCTTGACTTGAGTTCTAAAACTTAAGAGCAGCTAGATTCAGTTACAAGACGCCTAAAGGAATAACAAGGTAGCCAAAGCTCAGGTCTAAATGCCTTGTACTCCTTACGTATTTGTTTCTGCTGTGCAATTTCTACGCCACAACGTGTTTAATTTGCTTTGATTGAGTACCTCATGATAAGAGCAAACAACCGAGGTTGTCCCACACTTTCCCATGAGGTGCTCCGAGGCCTGAACAACTGATGTGCCTTACAGTTAAAAACAACACACTACAAAAACAAAGCAACTAATGAAATATTAAAGCGCCGGAGGAAGCATGACCATAAGCAGAGACAATGAGACACGAGGGTGCTTTTAGCTGTTCTTACTCAGAGAAGGTAATGGACCAAATTTAACCAACACCGTTCTGGTACCTATCCTATGCGATGGGATTGTATACACTCGATAATTATTTCTTCTCACTTCTGCGGATTGCCTTTCTGCTAGGATAAATCCAACGGATCCTTCACACTGGTCACTTGTAAACTAAAACATCCTTAAAAATCAAAAGGAAAGTAAAAGACAGACACAGCTTCACGATCAAAAAAAAAAAAAAGTAAACAAACACGTCCATACTACTTCTGCACAGCACTACTGTATGGAAAAGAAAGTTTATTAAATTAGTCAGGCTTTTTAACTGCAATATGGTATCAATTAGGGATCCATGGCTATAGCTACTGTATAACAGAACCAGGGCTGATAAAAATAAATGATAGTAGTAAATAACAGGTATTCCAGCATCAAAGTAATATTGTTATATTGGAAAGAATGTAAAGAAAAGTAACCAAATGGAATTAAAGATGTGTTCTTGTTAACTCCCAAGATTTCTTAAGATTCATTAGATAAAATGAAGACCTAATAGCAGTGATCTCTAAAGCCTCATAACCCTCTAAAAAGCTCTTAAGCCTTAGGGCTTATGTCAGTAACTTACAAAGTTATGGTTTCCATTCACCATTTTTACCTTTGAATTCTTTATGCCATATAAGTCTGAAAGGTTTTGCTGCATTCTTCATTTCAATATCTACGATTAGCTGCAGTCAGAGAGAGGATATTGTGCTAAATGGAGCCTTGGCACTAATATTCTGGCAAAAAAAGCCCCCCGATCTAATAAGTGATTATATTCAGTGAGCAATTAATTAGGAGTGAGATCACATAAAGGCATGTACCACATAAACCTACGATCTATATAACTACCAAGAACTGTGGTTATTTATTACTCCCATTTTGAAGTGTGTATTACATTTCAGTATCTCATATAATAAGTTCTGAAATCACGTGCAAACTTTTCCTGCTTTTGTGGGTGGGTTGTTCCTTTTTTCCAAAAACTCCATAATTTGAGAAAGCGTCAGTTGAGCAGGATGATCTTTACTATACAAGTGACTCTACACTTCTTTTAAATAGGGACAAAATGTAGGCTTTTTTTTTTTTTTTTTTTTTTAAATAAAATATGGCAGTACTTCCCAATTCAGCCCTAAGGAAGCTCATCTATTTGGCTGTCACCTGCACACAGACTCTTCCACTCAGGAGCAACTGCATATAGACCGAAGAGATGTGACTCTTGAAGCACCATACAAACGGAAAATTCAGTACAGAACAGATACTCTCAAGTCATCCTCATTCAGTGGTTATCCCTTGTCTCATACTAATCTGATTCCAGCTCCTTCAGAAGCTCTACTGCAAGGAGTTATCTTCATATCTATACTAACCCTTGCTTTGCTTGAGTTCAGGTAAAGGGGATGGTCTAAGAAAGAGAGTTGTGTAGCTTCATTAGTTTACTCACTGACTCTGAGCTGGAGTCTGTGGTTTTGAATTATCTTATCCATTGCATGCATTCCAGTGCCTGATTTTGCCTATCTAAGAGTGAATTATTACATACTACTTCCAGAAATTTTGATTTAGAAATAATATCTCTGGAAAAGTAGAACTGTTTTTTTTCTCCTGAATATACAGAAAAAAAAAAAAGTGAGTGAAACTATACCAAGCACACTATATTATAAAGATATAATTATATATCTTTATTCATAATACCATCTGTCAATCCTTTTAAAATATACCAACATTATAAAGCAATCTCTAGTTCGGAATTTTTTTAATATATATATAATTGGAATCCACCTCCCTTTTCTTTTATATACATAACAAGCTCAGGTAAAATGATAAAGACTGTGGACATTATACTCAGCAAGACTGCTACACACCACGCACAGCAATAAGAGCTATCCACAAGATTACCGGTGACTGTCAGAAAATTGAACAGATAAATTCTGAACGTGTTGTGGGTTGACTTCCTAAACTTCATTAAATAAATACGCTCACTGTGCAACCCAAGTATCACAGAAAAATAATTGGAAAAGCAACATGGGGTGAAGTTGTCATCACTGAGTATGAAAAGCTACGCAGTAATTGTAGAACCAGAGACGCACAGAATCATATTGGTCGGTGAGACCTTTAAGATTATCAACTCCAACTGTTAACCCAGCACTGCCAGGTCACCACTAAACCATGTCTCTAAGCACCACATCTACAGATCTTTTCAATACCTCCAGGGATGATGACTCCACTACTTCCCTGAACAGCCTGTTCCAGGGCATTATAATCCCTTTTTGGAAGAAATTTTTCCAAACATCCAACCTAAATTTCCCCTGGTGCAACTTCAGGCCATTTCTTCCCTGCTGGTTCATCTTACAGCACACCAGGACAACCTGCTCCTGCAGCATAAAGATCTGAACTCCTCTGCCCTTCAGGACAGCCTCTCAAGGAACTCTTTTAACTAGTCTCCTAAACAGGTCAAAGTCTGCCCTCACGAAGGCCAAGGTGGCAGTTCTGCTAACCCCCTCCTTACTTCCTCAAGAATTTAAAGTCCTGTCGTGTCATGAACGCCATGCCCAAGATGGCCTCCAACCTTCACATCACCCACAAGTCCTTCTGTGTTGGCGAACAACAGGTCTAGCAGGGAGCCTTCCCCTGTTGGCTCTCTCACCAGCTGTCAGGAAATTCTCTTCCACAAGGTAACTGTGATCACGATAACACGACGATTGTGATAAGATAATGGCCTACCTCATATGTAAACCAGAACATAGTAAATGCATCCATCACTGAAATCCACACGGATCGTACAGACTTAGGCAGCTACAGAAACAGAGCTCAGAAGGTATCAGAGACAGTTCCAGGTAAGGAACTGTCAATTATACCTACGTTGATTGCAATTTTTTTCTGTTGTCAAGAATTAACAACTAAATAGAATAGGGTTAAAATCATCATATTCAGTACTTATGGTATGGAAACATAAATATACCAGTCAGTTTCTGACACTTTTGCTTCCCTACACAGTAAGTGATGTTCCTGCTCTAATTCTCTGCACAAGGGTGACCTCAAAGAAAGATTTTTGTAGCAGTTGTAGTAACAATAAATAGTAGATATCACACAGGCAAATTATCAAACTGATTTAACAGAATAGAAATAACTTTATTTTCAACTACCCACCTCCTTCAGAGACAGAGCTTTGGTGAGGGTTCATCTCTACCTCTGGGGAATCGGAGTGCCAGTGTCTTGTCTTAGAGACACAGGATGGCTGCACGGTGGGACTCAGCCTTTGATGAAAGTGGAAACAAAAGGAAACCAGCGACCCAAATGACAACCAAAAGGTACAGAGAGAAGTTACTGCTGCATCCTATTCAGATTGCAGAAAATTTCTCTGCATGCATATTCAGAGCAGTGGGACCAACACCAAAATGCATAGAATTATAGAATCATAGAATGGTAGGGCTTGGAAAGATCTCTGGAGATCAATTGAGTCCAACTCCCCTGCTAGAGCAGCATCACCTAGGGCAGGCCACGCAGAAACATATCCAAGTGGGTTTTGAAACAGGGAGCTCTTGACAAGAGCATGGTGCTCACTATATGAAAACCTCATTCATCTTAGCTCCACTGACTTGCCTGTCAACAACAGGAGATGAGAATGCTCCAGAAGTTTATCTTAATCTTAGTTTATTTTTTTCATAGTGGGACTGCTTCTAGTCCTAAACGTTGTCATATTATGTCTTTCCTGCCCATCACAAACTACCTCTTTCCTTTCTGAATCTGTATCCTTCATCTACTGCGTGACCTTGCCATGAGCAAAAAACGAATTTCAAAGATCCCTAGTTCCCTGGGGTCCCCCATCATCGACGTGTGTTCCATGCCAACCCTACTACACATTACAGATGGATTACGAATACCATGTACACATAAATCTACAGAGTTCTAGATAACCGTGGTACCTGCATTACACCGCTGAGCTTCCTCCCTGCTTTATGCACATCGATCTTCAAAGGGAATCATAATACATGAGGAGAATACAACACACATCTGGAACTTCTTCCAACATGACACACGGGTGTATTCCAGGGTATGAGAGATGGGTACCACTTCTAGGTACAATTTAGATCTGGGAACAATGAAATGGTGGTGGGTTTATGCACGTGTCTAAATTTGCAATGAAGAAGTTAACCAGCTGCTCCTCCCCCAGCCTGCAGGACCAGGGATTATTTCTACCCTCTACTTTCATGTCTGATCCCTTTCAAGAACTAAGCTGATGTTCAGCATATCCCTTAGTGTTTGGGGAATTTCCAGTGATATTAAGGTGACACAAAGCTCGCTTATGTGGGTTTTATTTTCCCCCCCACAGTATTTCCTCTGGATGGCAGGCAGACTTACCTAAACAAACAAGCAAGTACGTTGAATAAGGAAGATATTTAATGAGTGAATGTTCTGCCATATTATGATGGATTCAGATGTAGCCCTGAAAACATCCTCTGCATTTTTCTAACTCCTATGAAAAGCTTACTGCTGAATTAGCTCGGTGTGAAACTGCGTGGTTTTGATCAGCAAGCTTTGCAAAGTTCCCAACACTGAAGAGACAACACAAGCTTTTTATTCCAGAGAGACTGATCACCTGGACCTGAAGTCCCATATTGCTGATGTAGCTCAGCCTTTGTCACCTATCATTATAAACAAAGAAAATAAACCAATTAAGAAACCAAGCACTGTCTAGATAAACAAGGGCCAGTGTATTATTTCTGTAGCCATTTTTCATTCCAAACAAAGCACTACACTAATGTAGAGCAGACTGAAAAATTAGAACTCTGGCTCTTCATTTATTATTTCAGTTCTTCTGTTGGTTTCCCTGCTTAGATAAGGGGATTGTGCTTTTTGTTTTGTTTTTAACCATTAGAGGTTCACCTAATATCTGTCATGTCTCATGAATAATGAATAGTACACAGACCAAAGACAGTGTTTGATAAAGTGCTGTGTTTTTTTTCTCTTAAGGACTAACCACAAACAATAAAGGGGCGGTGGAGCTGACAAAGACATTGAGAGCATTTCCAGCAAAAGAAGATGAGATGATAGCATAGAGACATTAAGATTTCTAAAGGAAACAAGTCACCAGGACTACTTTCATTAGCAGAATGGTAATAAAAATATTTAGATTATTTTGTTATATTTTTTCCTCCCTGAAAAGTAACCCTAATTACTTAACTAAGGCTAGTTAAAGACAACGAGCTGGTTGCATTTTAAGTACACTACAGAATATGGGTCATAAGACATTAGCAATTGAAAAAGTATCTTATCCATACATAGGCTGAAGATTCAGGAGAGCACACACAATACTGTAGCCCCAATGCAGAACTTCATGTTTCACTCCAGAAGAGAGAGAAAATTTAGGACACATTTGACTCTCAATAGATCACCAAAGCACAGATATCTAGAGCAGTGGTAGGTGATGCTTTTAGAATGGTAGGTATGTTACTTTTTGGTATCACCCAAATCGAGCAAAGTGGTTACTACAATGCAAGCTGGTAAACCCTGAGAACACAAAAGGAAAATACAAGTGTTGGAATGAGAAACAACACAGCTCTGCGAGTAATCTACAATCTACTAATTCCCACCTTAGAAGGGCTAATTACTGTCTTCATATTTTTAATTCCCCTTTTTATGCCTTCTTGGCATATCTACGCTCCATGATGAATCACACATTCTGGTGACATGGGGTCATGCTTCTTTGAATTATATATGATTGCTAGTTTAATAAAACACTGTGACTCATACAGCTTTAAGGACGGAAAGATCATCATCCTCCACAGGAATGGATCCGCTAATACTGGTTTCCTGAAATGCTGAGAAAAGCCTTCCTAACCAGAAAGCATCAAAAAAAACCCAGTAATTTATATATCAGCTGAGAGGGCACAAGGGGCACTGTGTCCAAAACACAAAGGCACAACAGAGAAATACATATTTTGCAGTATCATTAATACTACATTGTAAATTAAGTCTTCTCATCCTATTCCATTTGACTCCTCAGTTTTTCCTTCAGCATTTACAAGTCTACATTTTCAGTATGTTCCATTGGCTTTGCTTTGGTAACCCCAGTTCGAGAGAGACAATGAAAAAATTAGAGGTCACCAAGTGTCCTCGACAGAAGTGGAAGGTCTCCAAGACAAGTAAAGCATTGAAGAACAAGATATAATAAAGATGGGTGAAGTGGTTTTATTTCTTCAATCTGTGGAAAACACGGCTTCTAACATTTAAATAGTTGTTGATAGAGAAGATGGGGGCACACTGTAATAAGGATGCAGAATGCCACAACCAGAAGCAACAAGTAGAAACTGAATCAGTGGAAATATCAACTCGATATCAGACAAAAAAAAGGTCCCTACTGTGAGGACCAGTGAAAGCTGGAAACAGTTTTTCAGAAAAAAAGGTGCAATTTCCCTCATTGGAATTATTCAAGATTCAGCTTGACAGGGCTGTTGATAAACTAACCTAAAGCTCTGATTTCAGCAGAAAGTTGAACAGGATGAGCTTCAGAGCAGTCTTCCAAACTAGAGATTTGTCATTATACCATGCAACTAAAGCACCGAGCTTTGTGATGCGTAATCCTCCCTTAAAAAAAAAACCTGACTCCAAGAAAACTGTCATATTCTTTAGACCACGTTAATTCTGCCTACATTCCACAGAACTGTGTTGGCCATTCTTCTGAATAATTAGAAGCCATAAATACTAGACTATATGAAACAGAAATGCATACATGTTCTACACGTGCATACTTACACTCTGAAATTGGTTCTAAAGGAAAACACCTTTTTTCTTAAGGGACTTACCACTGGGTCCAAGTTTCCTGAACAACTCATCAATGCCTCTCCTACTTGGCACCAGCATCTCTCCCTGCATCGCTCTGACAAGCTGTAGCAGCTGTCCCCTGCACGCTCTGTTTCATTTGTGGTGCTGGGGACAGACACGCAAGGAGAAGCCCCACAAAGCGCAGGACAAGCCATGGAAGTTTCTGTATCTCCTCTCGGAGCTTGAATAGGGAATATCTTCTGGTATGAACACAAGAGGCAAGTGGCAGATGAACAACAAAGAAAAGAAGGTGGAGATGTAGCCTAAGGGCTATGATGGAGTTTGGAGCCAGCCATCCCCATCTGCCGGTGCTCATCAAGGACAGTATGAGGACTTCAGGCAAAGTTGAGGAAACCACTAGATTCTCATCTAGCTCCTGCCTCTGTTACTTCACAGACAGACTCGGAGAACCTGTGGTCATTCCCCACAAAATAGCCATCAAATCACATTTCAACTGCACAGCCTAATATGATCATTTTATATTAATCCTTTTGACATTGTGCTCCATAATAAAATCTTTTACAGGATTTATATAATTCTCAAAGAAAAGTGAAATTTGTCCACTTGGAAAGAAGCAAGAAAGAAGCATAAAGAAGTAATTATTCTCAGAAATGCTCTATGATATTATAAAGTCCCCACAATATCAACCTTCTGTAAGGCATTTACCAGTTTAAAACTCACCCATAATGATCTCTGTACAAATTTTTGTAAAGAAGTGCAAATATAGTGACATATTTCTATGATTCTAAATAAATCATAGAATCATAGAATGTTAGAGGTTGGAAGGGACCTCTGGAGATCACCGAGTCCAACAGGATCTCTGCCAGAACAGGATTTCCTAGGGCAGGCCACCCAGGAATGCATCCAGCTGAGTTTTGAAAGTCTCCAGAGAAGGAGACTCCACAACCTCTCTGGGCAGCCTGTTCCAGGGTCTGTCACCATTACAGGAAAGGAGTTTCTCCTCATGTTGAGGTGGAACCTCCTGTGTTCCAGCTTGTTCCTGTTATTTCTTGTCCTATTGCTGGGCACCACCAAAAAGAGCCTGGCCCCTTCCACTTGACCCCCACCCCTCAGATATTTATAGACATGAATAAGATCCCCTCTCATCCTTCTCTTCTCCAGACTAAACAGCCCCAGTTCTCTCAGCCTTTCCTCATAGGAGAGGTGTTCCAGTCCCTTAATCTTCCTTGTAGCTTCCATTGAACTCCTTACAATAGATCCCTGTCTCTCTTATAGTGTGGAGCCCAAAACTGGATCCAGTATTCCAGGTGCAGTCTCATCAGAGCAGAGTAGAGGGGGAGGAGAACCTTCCTAGATCTGCTGGACACAGTTTTCTTAACGCACCCCAGGATCCCACTGGCCCTCTTGGCTACAAGGGCAAAGGTTTCATTAGCAAAAAAAAAAAAAGTGTGAAAAAAAAAAAAAAAAAAAAATCAAACAACTAGAAGATAAGAACAACAGACTGAGGAAGTTGAACCATGTTTATGTGACTTAAATGTTTTGCAAACATTTACCTCAAGTTTGCAGCACTGATGACTTCCACAAACACAATACTGGAGCTGACAAAGCAACGACTTGCTGTAATCTGCCAATTCTCCAGATCAAAAATAACCAAACCAACCCTTCTTGCTTGATCCAGAAACCTGCATCACTTTGTAAGAGGGCAAAGGGAAAAGCAAGTTCTTCTTTTTCCCACATGTACTCACAGATATAAACCACACACATTTTCAGCACAGCTTGGTAAACATATTTACGGAAACCAAACCTGTTTGCAAAGTAATTGGAAAAGCAAAGCTCTTATGAGCTGTTTACATTTGCAACTCTTAAATTTATTTACTATTTTTTTAAACCCGTGCAAAGCAGCTCTGGTTGAAAACAAATCATGCAAAAAATTTACAGTTGTGCAAACAAATTAGCTAATAATTACTACAAGGGAAAATAGACAGGAAAATAAAAACTCTTTTAAAAGATCAAATAGAATTGAATAGAAAGTGTGTCATTTACATTTTTTGAAGTCAGACATTTATCAAATATTATCAAACTTTGTTAGGAGAAACCACAAACCCTTCCAAAGCATCCAAGTGTTCTCAGATACATCCGATGTGGACTTCATAGCCTCTCAAAGTTGGATGAGTGTTGTACTTCATACACTTCTTAATAGCGATTTTCTATAGCAGATGATTAAATTCACAGGCATGAAGGATTATTGGAGCAACAAATGTTGCTGGAATACCTTGGTAGATGTCGAGTAGCTACTTTTATGTAAGTTTGTAAATTCAATGCAAGTAATAGCACTTCAAAACATATTTGTGCATATATTAATGATAAATAAGAACAAATATCCATCAATGTTTTTAGTCTTTGTTTCTTTTTCAATGGGCTTTTTAAATTGTTGATTTAAACAATTGATAAGTGACCTAAATTGATAGGTCTATTTATGGTTTTTTCTTACTCATTAAGTCCATTACACAGTAAAAGAAACTGTAGCCCATTAGAGGCACTATCTTCCTGTCTGAAGTAGGAGGTGTTTGCACAAGTTGCTGCAAAGTGGGACTGTCTTACTTATTACATCTTAAGCGACAGAATCAACATTTAGCTCTGAGAAAGCCAACGGCTGACAGACAAAATCCTTGAGGTGAAAAGTCACCTTCCATATTTTATGTTTGTGCAGAATACTTCTATCACTTACTCCTACAGATATTAACTGAGTAGTAGATCACAGTCCATCTATCAGCCCGTCTTTCTCCAGTGTACATTTACATTGGCTGCGCACAGTCTACCGATTAATCAATTATCATCCACTATGTTTGAGTAATTCTTTCCTTATTTATCAAATAATCTGCTTGTTTGGGGATTTTTTTTTTTGTGGTTTTCAAGTTTTCTTTTGTTTCTTTCTGAGACATATATATTAGTTTTTTTCAGTCAGTTCCAGAACATAACTATCTTGAATAACCTTTTTTTCCTCCTAACAAGGACACAGGTTTTTTTTTTTCCCCTCAAACATATTCTTAAAGTGCACAGTGCTAAAAGGCTCTATGTAAGGATCTCCTATATGATCTGTCAAAAAAAAAAAAAAAAAAGAGAGAGTTGGTAATAGGCTAGCTTCAGAATACCAGTTACATGTGGTATTCCACTCATCTATCTGAATTCTAACCATTATTTAAAAGCAGATTTTTGCATCAGACATAGTCCATATGGGGCACCACTTTGTGTTAGTTTTTCTTCATGCCAGACCCCTCTCTACCTTGTAATGTTTCTCCTAAAGCTCTTTGACCAGATCCTCCACTGACACTTCATGAAGATGATTTATTTCATGTAATACAGATAGTGTGTTTCCCTACAGAACTTCTTGTTACCAGTTTCCTAAAACTCTGTGGTATTTGCACACCTAACTCAGGAATTTGCAAATTACACAGGGTGCTCGTGTCTGGAAAATCTATTTCCTATTGTAGGTTTCGTTCACTGAAATTTTACCGATCTCTAGAATTATTTTTTTAACGTAAGCTTGATATTACAGTAATTATATAAAGCATGTCAGGATTTTCTTCAGTTTTGTTTTCAGATGTGGTTGTTTTAATAGATACTGCTCAAAATTCCCATGTAGCTTTGCACCTTGCTTTCCGAACAATTTGTCTGCAGGAGAAACAGTAAGATCTCCTTTGCTTATTTTAAACTAAACGGCCTTTACAGCTACATATTATTTTCTACTCTTGAAATTAATAACTGAAAAGACTACTACCCAGTCTACAGCTGGCTGGAAAGGAGCGCAACTTCTCTCCGAAACGCTGCAGAACTCAACAGGATTTAAATGTGAGCAAAGCGAGAACTTCAACGTGTTTTGCAAACAAAACCCAGACTTAATGATGAGGTTAACGACAGGCATTTAAACATTCAGTTCAGCCAGTGCCCAAAAGAATACAGCAACATTTCAATCCACTGTGGCATCGCTAACGACGACTGTTCTTACTCTGGAATATTTCAGCACAATACGCGTAAGAGGCTATCGATTAATAACTCAAAAGTATTTCTTTTGCTTTTCCAGCCCATTAGCTGCATCACTGCTCACGAAACCAATTCATCCCCAGTCAATATAATGGAGCAACTACAAACTACTCCTGTAGTTTTGCCCTTAATGGGTGGCTGTAATTAACTGATGATGTGTTTATATTACCTAAGCAACAATGTACTTTGCTGCACGGGGGCTTCTGTGTTGCTGAGTTTCATGTAGCTTCAACAGCAACTCAAATATTAATATCCATGGTCTGTTACCCTACTGAGACCATTTCTTCCACGACAGTTTTAAACTCCTGCAATTTCTGTATTCCTGATGTACCCGACAAAGAACTGGGATTCTGAAGCTCCATCTTTCTTTTTCGTTTCTATGTCATGTTTTGCTTCATTTACCTTTCAAGAAAAAAATATGGTTTGTTTATTATTTATAAATCCTGATATTTTTTCTGAGACTATTACAGAAAACAAATCACCAAACTTTCAAAGGGCTGACTATCTGGTGATTAAGGAAAAAAAAAGAATCAGAGTGAAAAGAAAATCATAATTCTCAGCCATTCTTACTTACATTGCAGCAGTATGGATGAGCACAAGCCATCTGCTAGAGCCATGTAATGGGAACTCTAGAAAATGCCTGCAAGATACTACTTGCCTCCAAATAATTTAATAATGTGTGTATATCACCCCTGTTGATGTCACTGAATGCCTACACACCCTGTGAATATCCACAGCGCTGATGTTAGATCAAGAGCTGAGTTGTTAACTAAAGTCAGTACTAAAAACAATCCAAAAATCTTCTAAGACAAAGCAGAAAATAATAGGAAAATCATTTGAAGCTGTTGCCATTTAGAGACCATGTCATTTCTGTAAAAA
Source organism: Baryphthengus martii (assembly GCA_013396935.1). Classification (NCBI taxonomy): domain Eukaryota; kingdom Metazoa; phylum Chordata; class Aves; order Coraciiformes; family Momotidae; genus Baryphthengus; species Baryphthengus martii. The sequence continues at coordinate 218,849 of VWZK01015964.1, forward strand.
ATAGTATCTACAATTTTATATAAGACACGTCTTACACACATTATTATAGTCAAACTTATACTCAAAACTCTTTGTGATTTTTTTTCTCCTACAGAACAAGATCTTTTTGCCTACTGTGGGGATTGCAAAAGCAGTTTTGATGAACATTTCACAAAATATTGCAATTTCTACACTTTTGAAAATGATATTTTTAGCGAAAGCATTTCTACCTGAAAATATTGAACCCAATTTGGTCATCAAAGCAGATCTGGTTGCAATATAAAATCAGTTCAGTTGCCATAAACACCAGAAGCACTGAAGCTACGGAACCAACAGAAGTACTAATACGCTTAAATGAAGGCATTCTTTTGATACAAACATTTAAACCATTATGTAACCATACATACCTATTTTAATAATTAATTTTGTTTATTTTTATTCATGTCTTTTTCACTTATGTGCTATTTATGAATGCATTTTTGTTAATAATAACTATATAAGTTATTGAATTGTATACATTTAACGGATAATTCTACAAATTAAGTCATCAGCCTGTCTACCTGCTAGGTAATCACTGCACATGGTGGGGTGTTTCTTCAAGTCCAGATATCTCAAAGAAAACAGGAACATATAAATTTAGAAACACTGTCAACACTTAAAATTACTGTATATCATAGCACAATGTTAATACATTTCAGTAGACTAAAAATGGAAACCCTGAAGAGTGATGAATAGCTGCTGTAACACTGCCAAAAGACCAGAAGGGACCTCACCCAAGAAGCTTACCAATGTAGGAGGGATTTTGCAAATATTTATTTAATATTAGCATGGGAGAGGACATATACCGATGTCTTTCTTACAGCTCTGAGCACGCTTAGTGAAAACGAACTGAGCAGACTTAAATCTGAAACAGAAGGTACCAAAACAAGTGTAGATTTACCAACTTAACTCTAGAAGCCTCATTATGGTCTCTTATGATACCCACTATAGTTCTTTTATGACACCCACCATGGTTATGACGGAGAACCTTGCAAGTATTCTCAAAGGCAATGCTAACACCTCACTCAGCGATTGCAGGGGCAGTCAAAGCGACTTATACGAGTGCAAGCCAGGCACATGAACAACTTGATTATTAACCTGGCGTTATTATTATTTTGAGTCGGATGTGAGTACTTGTGGTCCCAGATTAAACCTTTGTTTAGGAGACACAGGCTGAAGGATCTGGCTTGTTCAGCCTAGAGAAGAGAAGACTCCAGAGAGACCTTATACCTGCCTTCCTATACCCGAGGGAAACGTACAGGAAGGCTGGAGAGGGAATTTTCCCAAGAGTGTCCAGCCAGAGCACAAGGGGAATGGGTTTTAAGCTAAAGGAGAATAGGTTTAGACTGGATTTTAGGAAGAAGTTCTTCAATACAAGGGTGGTGAGACTCTGGAATAGATTGCCCAAAGAAGCTGTGGATGCCCCCTCCCTGGAGGTGTTCAAGGCCAGGCTGGATGAGGCCTTGAGCCTGGTCGAGGGGCGTCCCTGCCCATGGCAGGGAGGTTGGATTAGATGATCTCTGAGGCTCTTTCCAACCTAAGGCATTCTATGATTCTTTTTTAATGTGTATCTTTATTCTACCACCCACTTGACTAGTCTGAAGCAATGGAACTGTAAACAAGCCAGACTTTGTAACAAACAGGTTAAGACCTTCCAATCTACCATTTCAGTTTGAGTTAGAGCCACCAACCGATGCTGCACTAGAGGTTTCCTCTACATTTAACAAAAAACATGGAATAAACTCCTCTGCTTGAATGGGTCACTTGAGATCAGTCCAAAGACAGCACCTGCCTTAACGTGGGTTCTTTGTTAAAAATTTAGAAGTGAATTCCAGGGAAC
>VWZK01015969.1:0-17902 GCA_013396935.1 Baryphthengus martii
CCTTGTGGCCAAGAAGGCCAAAGGCATCCCGGGGTGGATTAGAAGGGGTGTGGTTAGCAGGTTAAGAGAGGTTCTCCTCCTCCTCTACTCTGCCCTGGTGAGATCACATTTGGAATATTGCATCCAGTTCTGGGCTCCTCAGTACCAGAAGGACAGGGAACTGCTAGAGAGAGTCCAGCACAGAGTCACAAAGATGATGAAGGGAGTGGAGCATCTCCCTTAGGAGGAAAGGCTGAGGGAGCTGGGCCTCTTGAGCTTGGAGAAGATGAGACTGAGGGGTGACTTCATTAATGTTTATAAATATGTGAAGGGCAAGTGTCAAGAGGATGGTGTCAGGCTCTTCTCAGTGATGCCCAATGACAGGACAAGGGGCAATGGGTGCAAATTGAGGCACGGGAAGTTCCATGTAAACACAAGAACAATTTTTTTCACAGTGAGGGTGACTGAGCACTGGAACAGGCTGCACAGAGAGGTTGTGGAGTCTCCTTCTATGGAGACTTTCAAAACCCACCTGGACTTGTTCCTGTGTGATGTCCTCGAGGGGATCCTGCTCTGACAGAGGTTGGACCAGATGATCTCTAGAGGTCCCTTCCAACCCCTAGCACTCTGTGATTCTGTGAGATTGTCTACTCCGACCACCAGTTTAAAGAGAGGTAAAGTAGAGGTTGCTGCTCAGGACCATATTCAGTCAGGTTTTGAGCATCTCCAAGAACAGACTCCACAATGCAGCCTGTTAGTATTAAATCATCCCTACATCAAAAATGTTACTTTATGCTTAAGTGGAAATTCCTGTATTTCAGTTTGTGCCCATTGCCTCTTGTCCTGTCACATGACACCACTCAAAAAAAGCCTGGTTTCATCCTCTTTACAACCTTCACCAGGTATTTATATACAACCTTAAGATCCCCCTGACTCTTCTCCAGGCTAAATACCATCAGATCCCTCAGTCTCTCCTCATATCAGATGCCTTAAGATCCCTTAAAACACATTTGCAGTCCTTTGCTTGACACACTCGCTATGTCCTTGTCTCTCTCACTGGGTAGCCCAGAACTGGACCCAGTGCTCCAGTGTGGCCTCATCAGTATTGAGGAGAGAGGAAGGATCATGTCCCTTGACCTGCTGGCAATACTCCTCCTAATGCAGCCTAAGACACCACCGGCCTTTATAGTCACGGAGGCACACTGCTGGCTCATGGTCACCTGGTTGTCTTCTGGGACCCTCAGGTCCCTTCCTGCAAAGCTGCTTTTCAACCAGTCATCCTCATCTTGTACTGGTGAAGGAGTTACTCCCCCTCAGGTGCAGGATTCTGACTTTCTCTTTGTTCAATTACTTCAGATTCCTGTCGGTCCATTTCTCTCACCTCTCAAGGACCTTCTGAATGCTAGCAAAATAATTTCATATTCATTTCTCCTAACCAAGAAGGCTTCTCACTCCACTCTCTTCCAGCCTTGGTTATAAATGTATTAAGGAAGATTTCTGGCCACATAATTAATTTTTTTTCTGACAAATGAACATTGGAATAAATGTAATAAATAAATAGTTAAGGCTTGAGAAGACAACACATTTGGAGCACAGACAGCAGACAGTGCTGGGTGCTGCAGGATTCTTCAATTTGTCCAAGCAGCAGGAAAGAGGGCAAAAGAAAGGTATAATCAAGAGTCACAAATGACAGAACTAGGTCATCTCACAATAATTATAAATAAAACCCAAACATTTCTAGCCAGTGAGGCAAAAGCTTCTGTGAAATAACTCAGAAAAACTCCCTTTGGAAAGATCAAGAAAAAAATATACCAAGATACTTGACTCAAAAGTCATTTTACTGCCTACAGCGTCTGCGACTTAAAAGGTAACAGTGCATGTCTGTATCTGGAGTTTCTGATCCAGAGCCACACATCTCTCTGAAATCCCTAAACACCTCTCTGATAGACACAGTCCTCCTTCTTTCATTCCTCGACGTGTAATTCCAGCAGCAACACCCACTTCAGTGCCTGTGTCACCTGACCACGCTGCTCCATTCTTTCCACTGTACCAGTAAACAGGTTTTGCAGAACTGAGCTGTAAACTGAATCAAAAAACATACTCGGCTGGAAAACAGCCATGAGGAAAAATATTCAGCTGGACTGCTTTCCCAATCCCATTCTGGTGGTGCAAGGGGACAGCCTGCACCACCATGGCGTCTATTCGCTCCTCGAAAGTCAGTCCTGAGGACCTGATGTTGGCACCACACGCTTTCGGAGGGAAGGAAGGAGACATTATTTCTAACGTTTCAGACTAGCTCTGTTCCAGCCCATTGGACCGATGGCTGATTAGCATTCACAGATCATGAATTTTGAATTTACTTTCATGAAAACGTAAACCAGTTTGTGTGCTCCAGTACCATCCTACGGTGCGAAAAGCAGCACACTACACAGGAACAACTAGGAGACTAGGTCAAGTGTAGGCTCTGGAGTCAAACTGGAATCCTTACCCAACCGCAACCTGTATCACATAAACCACTTCCACTCTTTGAGAGGAAGACTGTTCAAGAATAGTTGAGAAATACAAACTTTACAAAGTTTATATCAGGAAAGAATGTCTTAATTAAACCACTGGAATACATTAAAGTGCCACAAAAACTTCAGAATTTGTATGTCAGCCCTGCAGCTGGCCAGCTGTGAACCAGGAGAGCACTTGAGCTCTCTAAAGTGAGATAATGCAAAACTAAACCTCTAAAGACTCCGAAATCTCCTAGGAGCAGGCTATTTCAAAATGAAACAAGTTTTGTATCATCCTCTACATTGCACTAAAAAAAAACAACACAGAATAAAGTAGCTAATGAGAAGGGTATTTTTACCACGACTAATTACTTTTAAATAGCTGCCATTTCCTAATGTCCCTCTAATCTCAGTATACCATAAAATCCAGTATTTCTGAACTCCACTTATCATTAATGTTTTTACTATTTGCATTTCATATTAGTTTCCCACTTTTATGTTCCTCCCACAGTTATTTTCAATTTCGTCTATTCTGAAATCTTCTCTGGATTTCTAAGCCCATCATAACTCTGTCACGGCCGATTTATAACTCCATTTTACAGCCTTTGCCTACACGTTTTTAAAACCCATGCTCACTCTTAAAGCTGAAAGGAAACAGAAGCAGTGTTGCTCAAATTGCTATTTGAATTTGTTACAAACATCTCTTTTATACTAAAGATAAGCAGATGGAGATATACAGCTGTCCGATAAAAGAACATATTAACAGTAAAATAAGGTGTACAAGGAGTATCTGTACCACTCGCTGTTAAGCACGGCAGAAGTCAATTTGATTTAAACTACTCCTCAGAATTAACAAAATCCAATGGACTTCTTAGTCTCTTCAGAACTCTGTTAGCAAAATTCTTTCATATCTTAATGACAATACTACCATCAGGCAAGGGATACCATAAACTACTTGAAAAACAGATGCATTTTTATCCCAATTAAAAAAGCACTAACAATGTTTTGCTCTTCCCATTTTCTCACTCTAGAAAATTTTTCACACCATGTCCAGACTCCAGGCAAACTGAAAGCAAAGAATACTTAGCAATTAAATAGATTTTGACAGATGGTGTGAAAACTCAAATCAGCATCCCCACAAACATAACTCATCTATTAAACACCTTGTTTGGCAGCAGCCAGCTGACCAATTACTATACACAACTGATGCCAGATTGCCAAAGCATGTGTCCTATCTGCTAAGGGTACCACAAGATACACCAGGAGGGAGAGGGTTACTGTGTAGGAGACATGGGGGAAGGGCAGGAAGAACAAAGGCTATGTTTAGCACAAAACAAAACAAAAAAGCAGGCTTCACAAGTACCACTGCTCATGAAGCTATTAGACTTTTTCACCTGTAAGAGGTTCTGCAAGTACTTACAAGTAGCCACTAAAAAAATCTTGACTATTTTCCTTAAATTACACTTGATGTGCTAAAAGCCAGAACAAATAAACAAGGATGATAAATCATCCAAGGTGGTATACCTTTCAAAGCACTCCAACCCATATGACTTCATGATGATTTCTGCAACTCTCCCAAGTTACAGAAATCTATTCATACAAGCACAGGAAGCGACTCAAACCTTCAGCAGATTACACCTATAGTTTCAGTATTAGCAGAATGCAGCACACAGAGCTTTCCACGCTGCACAGATGCTCACTCTAGCTGCAGGAGGTACTTTCACAAGATCCCATTTCCTGACCCCAGCCCCTCTGCCATCTTCCCTTATTCAAACACAATTGGGTACATAACTTTCAGTGGGAAAACAACACTGTTACTTTGAATCAACCACATAAAAAAAGGAAATGGATGACAAATTTTTGCCTAAGCTTTGTAGAAAACAAATCTTCAGAAAGATAATAAAGGCACCTGTGAACAGTCAGGACTGCCCTCTACAAACACCCTACTCTGTGGCCCCTTATCTTCAGCAATGCTACCTTCCCTTCTCAACATAAAGCGTGAGGTTAGATCCTTCTAGCTTCTGCTCCGCAACAAAAAAATACCTACATCTGTTTCTTTTCCACAACGTTACCAAAAAAAGGGACTCTCCAGACTCCTAGATGCTGGCAAAAGGCTACTTTAGAGAAAAGTCAGGATCTATTTGAAAGTATTTGGGCAACCACACTGCACTGCTAATGGATCACAACCCACCACTTAACTCCCTTTAGGAACACACTACAAGGGACCTCCTAACTGAAGTTTCCCTTCTAACTGAAACTGTGTTTCTTTTCAGACTCTTAGCTTACTAATCCCTCTCAATCATTCCGTCTTGTTCAAAGAAATGCTGACCAATGTAAATATGATAGCAGTTAATGGGCAGCTAACACAGCTAGCTTGGTAGACCTAAGTGAAAAAACAAAACAAAGCTTAGTATCACCACTCATCCGAATGATTACAGCACGACCAAACACTTTACAAGAGATGCTTCATGTAAATTTTTATTTTAAAGACAACTGTCCTAAAATCTTAGTACTAAGGCTATTTACATTCTATAAAAAGTTATACTAGTCTTACAATGCTGGCAATAGTCTACCATTAAAATACGAGAACCATACGTCATTAAGCCTATGAAGCATTGTTCTGGTATCAAAGTAAAGGAATACACATATGTAGGCAAATAAATATCTCAAGCTCAGGGTTTGGGGGCTTTTTGTGTGGACGTTGTTTGTTCGTTTTTAATAGAATGAGCTTCAAATGTTACTGCTATAGAACAATGGGTTTCTGATGCATCACTCCTATTTCTGTCTGCACAGGCCTCAAACTCATCAAAGCAGCAATTTTGGCTGCAGATACCACTTTCAAGAACTTATAATCAAGTTTGGGTTTGAATAGCTACTAGAAAGAATTCCCAGTAATAAATAATTTCACTTTCTACTATCGTATTTTTATATTTATCCTCACTATAAATCATCTTACAATCATGCCACAACTGTAAATTTATGAACCAAAGAATTTTATTTTAAACTATAAGAGCCATGGTTTAATACTGTGCTATCATCAAACCAAAAACCACCCCATATTTTACATTTCTAGCTCAAGAGCATAATTATTCATACTATCTCTGACACCTAATCACACTTTTCCTGTAACTATTTATATAAAAGTTATCTAAATGCTCCTAGAGACAGCACCGAACTATCATCCAAAGTCAGTGCTCCTTATTCTAAACAATGGATGAAATATGGAGAAAAATAAGTAATTACAAAAAGATGGAAAACTTTAGAAAGGACATGATTTGCACAAGAATACAATGTGAATTGGTAGTAAAACCAGGATTTCAGTCCAAGTTAACAGCATCCCAATTGCATTAACTTTGCTCTTTTGCTGCTATTACTTTACAGATCTATACTCTTCCTCTCTCTAGAGAACTAAAAACCTCAAAACATCTTCCTCTAGGAAAAAGCAACCCTGGGTAGCTCCATCCAGGAGCTCCATGAGGATGATGCATGCACTGATGGAAAATCTCAGGAGGAGAAATACCGCTTTGCAAAATCTGAAAATGCTCATGAGTTTTCCCCACAGCAACATACACAGTCCTACCTGAAGAAGCAATTAAAACTCTCATACAAAAGCATAAAGATAACTGAAAATTAGAAGGAACGAAGCAGCAAAAAAATCCAATCAAAACAAACACCAGGGACTTAAAACTGAGCGTTAAGCGTAGGCTTCTAGATGCAGTTCACAGAATAGCATCGGCTTACAAATATGTAAATCAAGCAGAGCTAGAACAATGAACATCCAAGGGTCATATTCAACATTTATGCATATGCTTCAGTTTTAAGCAGCAGTCCCACTAGTTTCTACAGGACATCAAATGCAGGCAGTTTCAAGGCATAAACATCTGTAAGACTGCCATCGACAACTTGAAAGACTACTCTTAACTTCTTGTTGCAACGTCCATTTCAAAAAGATTTTCAGCTTATTTTAATAACATCTACCCTCCAAAACAATAAAAGCCCAATGAAGCCAGGGGAGAGGAAGATGCCCAGAGAAAAATTAAATCCATCTCAAAGGCTCATCATGCAATGTGGGGAGTGTTGACGTTTTCTTAGCAACACTTTTGTAATTAACTGGAATGAATTCCATGATGCTGTCTCTTCAAAAGTCTGTTAGTTTCAACCCACTGCTATAATTCTCCTTTCTGTAACACTAGGCATAGCTGGCTCAAAGATGGTCTCTCCCCTCCTTCATATTCTAAATGAAAAATACATTACAAAAACAGTATAAGTATCCCAAAAAATCGTTCCAATCACCTAATTACTGAGGCAATCCTGCTCAGTCCAAAACCACTTCACTTATGTTTAGTTTCTGATGAAACTAACCAATATACTTTTCCTTGTGAGTTTTCACGGCAAAAACAGGAGCTAAAATGAACATTTCCCTGCAGCGTTTGCAACGCTAACACTGCCGCATAATGTCAGTGGCAGGTCTAAATCCATTGTCCAAACTGAACGAATTTAAAGCATAATTATCAAGGAGCCAAGTAATTAAAATAATGAATTAATGTGGTACTTTCACTACTTTACAGCAGGTCTGGCAATATAGATAAAAAGCAAAATGCAGATTACAAGACAAAGCACTATTTCAACCGCTTTGATGTAATCTTCAGCCAAAAGAGCGGTACACTTCCTTTCTGCAATCCTCCCTATACCTGATTCACAATGACTGTCATCATTTTACAAAACATCTCCGAAATATAAATTCAAGAAGGGACAATGGGGTTAAAAACAAAATAAAACCTTGAGGTACCAAGAAACCTTGTTTACTCCCTCCACTGCTCCCCCTCCGCCCAGCACAGCTGCTCTCCCTAGTACATCACTTTGGCTTTGTCTGCCCCAATCTAAAAGTTCTAGGACAACTTCTCCTCTCCCCACGGCCACAAACTATATATTTATTCTAACTCAGCTTATACTTGCACATATTCACGCATTCATACACACACCCACGCGCGGCCATGCGAAAGGAGGGGGCGGGGTAGATGACTTTCCTCCCACAAAATCGAGAAGGCGCTCCCCGAAGAGGAAAAGGAGGGGAGCAATATGCCCTCAGGGACGGGTCCCGAACCCTCACCCTGCTGCGAGGGCCTTCGGGTGCCGCCCCCCTACCCGCTCGGAGGCCCCGAGGGCTTCCCTCCCCCCCTACGCCGCCCGCCGCTCACCAGTAGGCGCGCTGTCGAGGATGCGGAGGTCGTAGGCCCCAGAGCAGCGATAATTGGCGGCGGTGCCGTTGTCCCACACTACGACCACCTCCTCGGGGCTCTCGAAGCTTCGCACGGTGCCCACATGGCCCTCGCCGCCATCCTGCTTCCCCCATTTCCAGTCCGGGCCCCGGACCACCCGCGCCCCGACTCCTTCCACCATCACCCGGTTGTTCCGCGAGCTGCTCATCCCGGCGACGAGCCGCGAGGCCGGGCCGGGCCGGGGCTGGAGGAGCAGCAGCGTTTTCAGTTGTCTCTAACTAAAATCTTTGGTCCCTCAACAGAACCATTCTCTTCTCCTGATGAATACTGAAGAGTTTATCATATCTCCCAAACTTACATTTGCCCCTCTGGATTTATCACACCAAATAGCTATTTTACAGCCTTCAACGTGTTCTTGCTCTAGGCAATTTAATTGATGAGGCTTCAAACTGTGGAGAAAAATGCCATCTAAAACCTCTCTAGCAGTATTAGTAGGTTTATTTCTTTGCTTTTTGAGTCTACAATCTAGAAATCATACTCACTCATAAGCCTCAAACCTAGCACCAGCAGAGTATCATGAGGTGTGTGTGGGGAGGTGTCATGATTTAACCTCTGCTGGCAGCTAAACACCACACAGCCACTTACCCCTACACCCCCTCATGTGGGATGGGAAGGAGAATCAGGAGGAAGGAAAAAAACCCAACCCCTGAGACCCCAGGGTTTGAGATAAGGACAGTTTAATAAAACAACACAAAGAGAGAAGAAAACAACAGTACTAATGAAATGATAGACAAAGCTAGGAATGCTCTCCCTGTGCCCAAGACACCAATTTTCTGTGCTCGGCCGTACTGAAGCAAGTTGAAAACAAGCACTCCCCCACCAGGCCAGCCCTCCCCTTACCTAGGGGCATCACTCAGTATGATATTGAATATCCTATTGGCTGGTTCTGTTGTTTATCCCAGCTGTGACCCCTCCAAGCTGCAGCCCCTCCCAACTGCTTGGGCCAGCAGCTGCTTGTGATAATTTGACCAAACCACCCCAGACACATGGGACTATGATCTTTTTCCGCCATCCCTGTTATGGGAGGAGACCACCAGGACAGACTGACAGAGCAGTGATGCCTTAAAATGCTGCAGCAGAAGCAACCAAAGCTCATCTGTCAAAGGCCTGATTTACCTGAACAGTGCTGCTGCAATTAACCGCTGCTGCCTGCCTTGTGAAGCAGTGCTGGCTTTCAATACCTCAGGTAGTCATGGCAGAGCAGTTAAAACAGAGGCTGGAGGAAGGAATCCACGGTGCTTTTAGGCTTATTTGCCTGTAATTGCAAAGACTGCATTCAGTGCAGGAGTCCGGATGCACAAAAAACCCTACAAAACTAGTTGTCTTCTGGATACCCAGAATGACATATAGTGCTGAGTCTCACTGTCCTCCAGCTGGTAATTATGGTCTTCCTCACCACCTCCTGCCATATTAGAGCAATCCAGTGAGGGATCATGACAGCAGATCTCTGGTTTATGCAGCATTCAGTGCTGTGCATAACTTAATGACATCCCTTTAGTAACCCCTTGTTATTACAGAATCACAGAATTTCCTAAACTGGAAAAGACCTTTAAGAGTCGAATCATTAGCCCAACACTGACAAGTCCCTGACTAAACCATATCCCTGAGCACTACCTCTACACAACTCTCCAATACCTCCAGGCGTGGGGACTCCACCACTACCCTGGGCAAGCTGTTCCAGTGCCTGATAACCCTTTCATTAAAGAAATTCTTCCTAATATCCAATCTAAACTTCCCTTGCCACAACTTCAGGCCATTTCCTTTTGTCTTAATTGTCCCTTGCCCTTACTGTTGGAAAGTGAAATTGGCTTTTTATAACAGCCGCTGCTACCCTCCAAGAGGGTAGGACAACCCTCAAGACAGCCTTCACAGAAGTAGGACTTTGGAGGTCATCTAGCCTATACACCTCTTCATCTAAGATGTTCTGGAGAGCTGCTTGCCTAAATTCTGCCTGGTTGCCTTTCAGTTCTGCAAAATGTGTTCCAGCAGGGAATCCTAATATAAATGTTTACATGGATTGAAGACAGAGATTTTTCTTGTTTGGTTAAAGCTGAACCTGAAGTGTAGGATCTGAAACACACAATGCAGAAAGGAGATTGTGCCTATTGCAGGAGACAAGCCCCTGTGAAAAGCCTGCTTTTATACGGTTTATAAAAAAATCCCATTTTACTGGAAAGACAATTAGTAACTTGTGGAGTTTTGAGGCTTTGTTTACTATCTTGCACATGAGTTCTCAGAATTTGTCATATGAAGGATAATATAAATAGCTTCATAGGAGATCAGAAAGAGCATCTAGTATACGTGAGAGCAGATTGGAGTTTCCTTGTTAGAACAGCCGGTTACTGGAGACCAAACCCTTATTCCTCAGGCTCTGCTGCCATCACGTGGCCATCTACCATCTCTAATTAATGCTAAAACACACCTATTCTGTTAACTTGTTGCACTGTATTTCTACTGCTTTATTTCTTAATTTCTTCCTCAATTTTCAAAAATATGGTGAATAACCGGTACTGGTTTTTCTCCTAGTTTCTGAAGATCAAAATATTTTTCAGTGCCAGATAGCAGGTTGTCATGCAACACAGCAAATTGCTTTGGTGGGTTTGATTTTTGCTGTGCTACTGGCATCCTCTATGAAACTGTTAACTTGAACATGTGTATTAACCCGCAATGCCTACGCCACTGTTTCTTTCCCTAACGTGTTCTATCTGCTACTTCTTTTCTAGGAAGAAAAAACAGCTGAGCAGAGAACACATTATATATACCTCACTTCATTTCTCCTGCTATGAATCAAAACTGGAGATATTTGGCTAAAAACCTCAACATGTTGAAAAAACATTTTAGGATAAAGACGAATACCCTTCCCTAGCAGGAGCACCCTGGAATCTCCTCCCTTGGTTGAAGTTTTAAGTTTTACTAGGCTGAACTATTTTGAGTGGAGAAACCAACATACCTGTGAAGTTATACCTGAGGTTTTAAATATTCAAAGACAAAATAAAATAAGTAACAACTCTGTAGCAATCTAGGGCATACATGCTACAACACCATGCACATCTACACAAATTCTCCTACTTCAGCATACCTCAGAGGATTAAAGAATGTATACTTACCCAGTATTTCCAAATGCTTAGCCGCATTAGCGATGTTTTATTCATAGGCGATTTTAAAATTAGATGGTGCATTGGAATGAGGGATTAATTTCTTCCTGGTATTAACTTTCCTGATTGTAAAGATTGTAAAGAAAGCACTTGCTTGAAATTCTCAGATATAGTCAGAACCAGCTAGGTAATATTTTTAGACTGATAGGAAAATAAACCGTACGCGTGGGTCATCAAGATATTTTAAGAATGTTCCTAATTTAAGTGCATGATAATTTTTGTTGCAATCAATAGGATTAATCACGTGCTTACTGTCAAGTACAGGGCTCTCTTGTATTACAAAGGCACTCAATGTGCACTAAGTAATGCCTGAAGGATGACAGAAGCACTAACAAACAGCTATATTGAATTTTAATAATCCCCTAAAATAGCAACAACCATTGAATAATTCAAGAGAAATCTAAACATTGTATGTTTTGTCATAATAAAATAGTCCCAGACACATTATGCTGTCGATTATAATCTTCAATTTCTGAACAAAACAATCAATTTTAAGGTAGTTCACATTTCTGAGAATTATACTCAGCTACCTATTATAGAATTTTAACCTTTATTTTAACTTTTTTGTAAACATTTTAGATGACACAAAACAAAGTTCCATCACTTGGTTTAACATGATGATGAGTCAAATTGGTCTGATCCTCTACTAACCAATATTTTGTATTTAGCAGTTTGCCAGCTCAATTCAAACGAATCACAGAATGCAGGGAACTTGTTTCATGGGACATGATAGATAGATCTTTCAAGACTCATTCGAAGGAAGACAAATATTGGGCAGGTTCCATGTTGCAGCAGCTGCTGAAGGTATCTTCAACTACCTAAACAAAGAATGAAACAATACTAGATTATGTGGTTGTATTTGTAATCAGGGGAAAAAAATTACCTAAACCCCAGCGAAAATCAGAACAACCTGCTGCACTTGCTGAGCTGAAATACTCACACGTTAGTTACAGAAAATATAGTTAAAGAAAGTTATATCAAATGATACACAACGTTCCTTTTGAATCTTACTTGCCTTCCCAAATTACAACTGGAAAAGTGGGGAATACTTCATCAGGATGTGAAGAGCAGATGCATGGAAAAAAAAGATATAGAAGCATGGATTCATTTGAATATAGAGATAACTGTATGAGTTGCAAAGCTCAAGAAAGGGACAAACAGAAGCAGCTATTCCTCATGCCACACTCATTGATTTGGAACAAGCACCAAGACTACAAACAAACACGGCCTGGCGTTTTCCCGTACAACTTGAAAAGCCTCCAACATAGAATCATAGAATCCTAGAATCAAAGAATCACAGAATCCTAGAACCACAGAATCAATCCGGTTGAAAGAGACCTTTAAGATCATCAAGTCCAACCATTAACCCAGAACTGCCAAGTCACCACTAAACCATGTCCCTCAGCACCACATCTACATGGCTTTTAAATACCTGCAGGGATGGCGACTCTGCCACTTCCCTGGACAGCCTGTTCCAGTGCTTGACAACCCTTTCTGTGAAGACATTCTTCCTAATATCTGATCTAAAACTCCCCTGGTGCAACTCGAGGCCATTTCCTCTTACCTTACCACTTCCTACGTGGGAGAAGAGACTGACTCCCCTCCTCACTACAACCTCCTTTCAGGTACCTGTAGAGAGAGATAAGGTCTCCCCTGAACCTCCTTTTCTCCAGGCTAAACAACCCCAGTTCCCTCAGCTGCTCCTCGTAAGACTTGGGCTCTAGACGCTTCACCAGCTTTGCTGCCCTCCTTTGGACATGCTCCAGCACCAAAATATCCTTCTTGGAATGCGGGGTCCAAATGCCAGTATTCGAAGTGCAGTCTCACCAGTGCCAAGTACAGGGGAACAATCATGGCCCTAGTCCTGCTGGCCACTGTTTCTGATACAAGGCAGGATGCCGTTGGCCTTCTTGGCCACCTGGGCACGCTGCTGGCTCACATGCAGCCGGCCGTGAACCAATACCCCCAGCTCCTTTTCCACCAGGCAGCTTTCCAGCCACTCTTCTCTAAGCCTGGCACTGTTGTGATCCAAGTGCAGGATCTGGCACTTGCCCTTGTTGAACCTCGTACCATTGGCCTTGGCCCATCAATCCAGCCTGTAGAGCCTCCCTACCCCTAAGCAGATCAACACACCTGCCTAACTTGGTGTCATCTGCAAACTTATTGAGGGTGCCCTTGATCCCCTTGATCCCCTCATCCACATCATTGATAAAGACACTAAAGAGAATAGGTCCCAATACTGAGCCCTGGGGGACACCCCTTGTGATCGGCCACCAGCTGGATTTAACTCCACTCCCCACCATCCAACCAGTTTTCTACTCAGTGCAGCGTACATGCATCCAAGCCGTAGGCCGCCAGTTTCTCCAGGAGAATGCTGTGGGAGATGATGTAAGACACTTCACTGAAGTCCAGAGAAACAACATCCCCAGCCTTTCCTTCATCCCCTGCTTTCTCTGGAATGGCAGATTGAAGAACCTCGCTAGCATGCTGTCCCATAAACACTGACGTGCCGCCGCCTGGCTTATCTCCAGCAAGCCAGGTTTTATCCCTTTCCCCCCTCAGATCTACTTTAAAGCTCTTTCAATGAGCCCCTGCAACTCTTGTGCAAAAATCGTTTTCCCTCTTTGAGACGAGTGTACCCTGTCTGTCACCAGCAGGCCTGGTGTTGTGTAAAGAGACCCGTGATCAAAAATCCCAAAGTCCTGCCAGTGACACCAGGCTCAGAGGCAGGTATTGGTCTGCTGGATCTTCCTATATCTTCCCTCCCATTATTCTTTGCAACTGGAGGGAGAGAGGAGAACACTACTTGTGCTTCTGTCACAATCCACTGTTAGGTTGAATATTTTGGCAGAAGTTAAACCCCCTTGCTTTCCAACCAACCTCAGAGAATTCTGGGTGGCTGGGGGCAGCTGGGCTTAACTCCTGAGTGATTTCCAGTTAGCTATTTTATTGTGACCAGGTTCCGTGTATTCTCGGTAACAGAATTAAGACTCGAAATGGAGTAAAGTGTGAAGTCACTTTATTTGGCCCACAACAAGTACTCAAAGAAAAGGGAGAGAAAGAAAGAGTGAGAAAGAGTGAGAAAGTTGTGCTAGCTACCACCAGAGATCTGTGGCGTCCTGTCAGTCCCATGTATCTTCAAGTCCAGTGGGAGAATGTTCCATCTGATCTTTGTTGGTCTTCCCTTTTATATCATCATCCTGTTGCACAGTCAGTAAGTTCTCAGAACTGCTTTTGCAGACCCACAGCTCTCACTTGGCGGTGGGGCGCATACCCAATACTGTCACTAGAGGGTCCCTGAAGATCACAGAAGGTTCAAGCCCCCGATATCCTTCAGTTGACCCCGGGCCCAGGCACAGTTGACCCCGGTGTAAGGGCAGGGCACAGCCTGCAGCCTGACGCTCAGCTGGCTGCATGTTCCCTCTGGAGCTCTGCCTGTGAAGCTGCAAAAGTCGTGGTGGCTGCAGAGCTTAGAGAGGCCATGGCATTCTGCTGGATGGAACTCATCCCTCCCTGGTCAGCGCTGTCAGAGCTTTCAGCGCCCTTTCTGCAAGCCCTTCTGTGTGAGCTGCCGTGCAAACTGCCGCACCATGTGCAAACTGCTGCACCGCATTCTGTCTGCCCGCTCTGTTCACAGTGCTCCTCTAGAACGTTTGCATTGACTTCATTGATTTCCTACTTCATTCACACTTTAAGGCAAGAAAAACCTATAATATCCATGAGAAAGGCTTGAGAAATGCTTACTTGAATTTTTCAGAGGCATTTTTTTTCTCTCATCCCCCCGTCAGTAATAAGTATCAGGAACAGTAATTGCCCTCTTCTTTGTATTGATGGAAAACTTGGAGCTTTCCCAAGACTGGTCAGGCTGATACAAAGATGTTTTTTCTCATTTTGTTAGATGAAGGTTAAATAAATGTTAAAAGAATCTAAACAAACAGAACTTCGAACTTAAAACTGAGGTTAAAAGTCACTTTGCACCTCGTCAGTAGTGCTGCCGCACCTATTGCAATCAATTCCAAGAGTGTGGCTACAAAAAGCTGCACTGGCATCAGCTTGCAAGTGTCTACTGGAACATCAGTAAGAACATAGTAACTCCCCAGCCAACTCCAATCAGAAAACCACATCCCCTAACAAAAAATAAAATAAAGACAATGTAGCACTAACGTAGCCTCCTAGTTAAAATTGTAAATCAATCTGTGACTAACCAATTGCTTCTGTAAATTATTGTCTATTGCTTAAGCAAAACAACCTGGGAGACAATGCGAAAGAACAATTCTATGCCCTTTCCTTTCTTCCTAATCTACAATCTATTAGAGCTGGATTGATGCAATCATTTTGTGACGCACTTAAGAGAGCGGAGAGCATAGTGCAAATAGTAAGTCTCTCTGGGAATGTAGGACTGTCTTCCTCTTGAAAAAAAATCCAGTAAGATTTCAAAACACTGCATTGACCACCTTGTTTTCTTCCCACATAAAAAATTTGCAATCACTAAATCACTTGGAAGTGATTATAATATGAGCACATATATAATATGAACACAGCCTCTCCTTTTTCAGCTCTGTAAAATGTGTTGTAGGCCAAAGGACAACCTTTTAAAGACTTAAAAAAACCCCATCACTGGAACTGAAGGATCTGATGGGGATTGTTATTAACATTACTGCTATTGACAGGCAGCAATATTTTTACACAGTAACAAAAACCCATCAGCCCTTCTTAGCACATGTAATTTGTTCCAGTTTTCCTGTGGCATGCCATATATGCTTGACATTGTTAATACTCCCATGAGAATCAACACAGGGCAGTGGTAAATCTCAGATAAATCTCATCAACCTTTTTTGATTTTTTTTTTGATGCATTCAACCTCTCTAGTTTGTTAAGTCATTGAACTGCTGGTTTCGTACGCCTCAGAAGGGTGTCTCTAACCATCAACAGCCACACCTCCCACTTTTCGGTCAAGTGTGTGTATAGGCATTTACAAGCCTTCGAGCCCCATGGACACAAGCCATGTCCTCTTCTTTCTCAGCCATTGGGGATTTTTCTTTTCTTTAGTTTTTGGGAGACTTAGGGATTATGTACCTTAATGGAGATAGGACTTGATTGCAAGAGAACAGTCTGCTACAAGCAACACCCAGTTTCTTTCTTTCAAAGAAATTGCATCTTAAAGTCTACTCCTCAGAAATTAGTGTCTCCAAAGACTTCTAAGTTCACATTGTTGATGATGCCTACATGTTCTCAGAACGAAGCTAGCTACTCCAGCTGCTCACACTGGAGTGTTCCTTCATGATAAATCCTTTTATCTACACTATACAACATGCATTCCCAGCAAGTCAGGACCAAGACCTGGATATAGCTCCTCTCTGTAAGCAGAAGCAGAGGAAGCGCAGTGTTGCTTATGGCGATAGGTTTTCCATCCATTCGGTTTCCTTTCTCTGTAACAGCTGCGGAAAAAAGAAATAAACCCCAGATCCTTCCTAGCCTCTCATTACTAACTCCCATACTCCTTTCAACAGCTGCAGTAGCTCTGCCCCTATTCTCTGGAAACTTTGAACAGCTAACTGGGTAGGAAGAATAGCTATTTTTAAATTTTGTCAAAACTTTGCAATACACTCTTATTAGTTTACCTGAAGGGGGAACCATCTGAATTAGCAAATACCTGAAGGCCTCCATGCAACAATCCTGTCCTGGTTTGTGTTAGAACAGAGCAATTATGTTCTGTGGTTTTTACTTTTCTGCTAAGTTTCTTTAACTGCACTTTCTGAAGTTAGCAGCATGTTTTCACAGGCAGTGCTGGCTTCTAGCAGTGATAACATTCGATGTTTAGAGTTAGTACCAGGGAGTGGTGCGCAGACCCAGGCCACTGCTGGATCCTGCGTACCACGTTGGCGGGTGCAGAAAGTAAAAGGCTGCACCTGCAGGGAGGAGCGGACAGACGGGTGCCCTTAAACTGACCCATGGGGTGATCCATCCCACAGACGCCATATTCGGCTGCTGGGGCCCCTGGCTCAGTTGCTCTTAGCTCAGAGGCTCTTGCTCTTGGTCCTTGCTTGGATTCTTCCTCGTTCCTTCAACAGCTGGAATCCAAAGAGGACTCCGTCCATTGTGCCTTAGATCCTGATCGGAGTGTTCCTGAATCCAGCACCAGAATCCAGCTCCTGAACTTGGTTCCCATCTGCTGCTGGGCCCTGTCTGGGGCTTTCCCAGTACCTGCTTCACAACATCAGTGGTGACGGTGACGTAATTGCCATCAGGGGTGTTTCAGTTCGATACTAGGTATATATTTGTACATATTGCTCTTATTCTTATTCTTATTATTTTCCATTTTAGTTAAAGTTGTTCTAGTTTCCTTTTCTAACCGATAATTCTCTCTTCCTTATTCTTTTTTATTTCCCTTTGGAGAGGGAGAAGGATTAACAGAGAGCATCTGTTAGGTTTTGGGGCTGCCCTGACCCTAAACCACAACAAATCCATACAACTGAAAAGGGAGCAGGCAGAATTTCTCCTGGGAGTTATGAGAATGTATCTACTCCTCTCTGATCATCATCAAAAGCTTGTAGTAGCAGTGAGAAGCTGAAAAGCAGTTGCACTCTTCAGTCTCACTTAAAATATTTAGACAGATATTGCTGATTAATCAAGCTGCCTCTTGCAAGAACCAGCGTTTCTTTGTCCTCCTGTATGATACCGTCTTTACGAAGAGGACACGCTGCCTGGCCAGGAGTGACCGAGTTTTCCACACGTCTGCATCAGCTGCACCTCACGGATTTGGACGGGTCCCTTTCCTACGTGACCTCGCACACACTGCCTGCGGGAAAGTGACACCGATGGCACCCCAGGAAGGCACCTACCGTGAGGCAGGCGATGTCGGCGCCCGTGCCGCGGAGGAGTCGGCCCTGCCGGCGCCACCGCTGAGGTGCCCCACAGCGCCCAGAGCCGCTCCCCGCCGCTTCGCTCAGGATTTTCTCGCCTGCGGAAGCCGCGGCCCGGCCGGTCGCTTGCC
>VWZK01015969.1:17968-50811 GCA_013396935.1 Baryphthengus martii
CTTAGAGATGCCGGTCCGGGGACTCGGCCGGCCCAAACTGTGCTCCCCCCCGGCACAGGCCCGTGTCCGTGTCCGCGGCCGCGCCGCGCAGCCTCTCCCCGCCCGCCGGCGCCGGCCAGGCTGAGGGAGCGCCCGTCTGCTCGTTCTCGGCCTGGGAGGGGAAGGCGGCTCTTGCCTCAGGCGTCCTCGGAATGCAGTTGTACCGGGGGAGACCTTGGCTGGAGACCATGGTTTGGAAAGGGAGGTCAGGAGCCCTCTCTCCACAACAAAAACCCGACCTCTTTCGCTTACTAACAGTGCATGTGATGAAGTAGTTTGTGGCCCATGTGTCCGTCTTCAGTATCATCATAAATACCTCTGAAGCCACTATTGCAGCGTTCTGGGGGCTAGGACACTCTTGTACATCTTCTCGTCAGCAGTGGTTTCACAGTTAAGTTAGGCATTCATGGATTACTTGGATACAGTTAGCCTGATCTGATCTAAGTGGCCCCATGGTGAGAGCGCATCGATGAATGCTTAATCAATTGAAAAATACACATATCGAAAGATTTGTTACATGTGTGTTGCCACAGTCCTTCACAGGACCCCTGAGAATACAGCTTTCCTCTTCATGGAGAAGCGTGTGCTTAATTTTGGTCAGAAGAGCAAAACGAAGGGTCAGGAGGATGTACCGCTGCTGTACCACTGCTGCTGTGTATGTGTAATGGTTTGCTTCAAAGCATCTATTATTGCCCTATTAATGTTTCCTTGTTGGAGAGTCAGTGTAAAAGAGAAGTTTAAGAAACGTGTTTGGCAAAATGTGAGATATTTGGTATACAGGGATTTCCATCTTAATTACTATACAAATGGAAGCTGTAAGAAAAATATCTGCGTGCAGAGAGTTATTAGAAATGAGTTAACAATGTACTAGTGTAAAGAAGTATGAGATGGGAAGAGGAGTGTCCTACCAGGTTAAAATAGGCACTGCAGGTGCACAGTCAAAGTACACAGATTAAATGTGATTTCTGTGCAAGGCGAGAAAATTGATTCAGTAAATCTTTCTTGCTTACTGTGAGAAAGAGATATTTGTCAGTGAAAGATACAATGCTGGTAAAAGTAGAGCTAGAAATGTTATTAGAAAAGGATAAAGAATCCATTATGTTTAGTGGGTTTCACTTTGCAGTTGGGCATTTGGGCATTTTGCTTGGTTTTGGTTTACTTATCTCTTTGCCATGAAACAAAAAAGCATTGCAAACGATTATATGAAAGAAATCAGTTTACAGGGAGAGGTTTTAAACAAGCTTCCATTTCTTTCTTTCTTTGTTTGTTGTATATGAATGCCCAATCCCGACTGTAGTCTCTCTTTCTAGAAACCCCAGCTGGTGGCCAGCAATGACCATTTCTGCCGCTTTCTTGAGGAATATTGCCCTGTTGTAACAGAAACTTACTATCCCACGATTTGGTGCTGGGAAGGTCGGGTGCAGACACTCCTGCGTCCCTTTATCACCTCTAGACCCCAAGTGGAGTACAGGAAGTAAGTGCCTTTTTTTTTTTTTTTTTCTGGAAAGTGATTGATTTGGTAGCCAGCGATTACTTTACAGTGACTGTCACAGCTACCGTCACTGCTCAAGCTTGTGCCCATTTTTTTGCTTTATGCCTTTCTTTACAACTCCATCATAGACTTGGAACCATCTCTATCCTGAATTCAATATACAATAGGTTTAAAGAGTCAAAGTTCCCAAATGGCCCTATTTTAGCTCAGGGATATTTGAAGCACTGAATTATTGGTGACAATATAGGAACCGATGTGGTTATATGTTCACAGGATCACATCCTGACTGAAGTCAGAAAGGACCTCTGAAGATCACCTTGTCCAACAGCTCTGCTCAAGCAGGGCCACCTAGAGCCAGTTGCTCCAGACCGTGTCCAGATGGCTTTTAAATATCCCTAAGGATGGCAACTCCACAACCTCTTCAGGCAACCTGTGAAAAAGTGTTTCCTGATTATTTAGAGGGAACCTCCTGTGTTTCAGGTTGTGTCTATTGCCTCTTGTCCTGTCAGTGGGCACCACTGGCTCTATTCTCTTTGCACCCTCCCTTCAAGTATTTAACTGAATTGATAAGATCCTGCCTGAGCCTTTTCTTCTCTGAGCTGAGCAGTCCCAGCTCTCTCAAACTTTCCTTATAGGAGATACACTCCAGTCCATTCACTAGCTTTGTGTGGTCCTATGCTGGACTCTCTGTAGTATGTCCATGTCTCCCTTGTACTGGGGATCTCAGATCTGGACCCAGTGTATTCCAGGTATGGCCTCACCAGTGCTGAGTAGAGAGGAAGGATTGCCTCCCTTGACCTGCTGGCAGCACTCTTAATTCAATGTAGGAGGCTGTTGACCTTCTTTCTTGCGAAGGTGCATTGCTGGCTCATGTTCAACACGGTGTCCACCAGGACCCCCACATCTTTTTCTGTTGAGCTGTTTTCCAGATGGTCAGCCCCCATCCTGTACTAGTACATGACGGTGTTCCTTCCTAGTTGCAGGACTTGACACTTTCCCTTATTGAACTTCATAAAGTTCCTGTCAGCCTGTTTCTCCAGCCTGTTGAGGTCCCTCTGGATGGCAGCACAGTCCTCTGGAGTATCAAATACTGTAGTGTTTGAATGCCATCATTTTGCAAAGGTCTTGCAATCACTGTAGCTGTCCATTGAACCAACATGTTCTACCTTAACCGTAGCACGGCCACTTACAGCCTTGTTTTGAACATAAAAAGCATCTGGGATTTTCAGAGTAACTTTCACCTGTGGAGTTTATGTTGTGTTCTTTGATGCCCAAATTCCAAGAGGGAAACAAAACTTACATTTAGTGTTTGTCCTCAGTTGATCTCTCTCACACAGAAATGGGACTTAGTCTGGTGAATGAAGCATTTGGCACAAGACCCAAGAAGTACTTTTATGCGCCGGAACCTGGATGCGGCACAAGTTGTTTCAGCTCTGTTTGCATGGTAGAATAGATTTAACATTTAGCAGCTTCCCTTAGTTTTAGTAACTAGGAAACATTTCGGTAGTATGGCCATGTCCGCTTTTTCTAGCTCTTCTTGTATACTCTCTATTTCAAGGTTTGTGAGGGAAGAAACATAGTTCCATGGGGCAATGCTTATTTTGCACCATTTGAGATTGTGTTGGCAGTGCACACCAGCATTGCACCTACTTCCCATTACTGAAAAAGGGAAAAGCTGAGCTAATGAGTCCAACAAGGCTGATGAACTTTAAAATCTGGAGAAGGTGCTGTCAAGACTTTGAAATGAAAAATCATATGCAAGGTAGGCTTAACATTTTGGTAGTTTCTACATCAACTCTTTCAATATCTTCATTGCCAGGTAGAAGGAAGCTGTGTATTTCCTAAAAAAGAACGAAACCTTCTTGCCATTGTTTAATGCATGCTTATCTTTTTGGGATATTATAATATTTCTGGCATTCTTAAGTGCATTCTAACAGAGTTTGTGGAGATACAGGGTGAAACATCTAGCAGTGTGTGTCTGTGTTGCACGTGTTTGAAACATAATGAAGTGCCATCCATTACACATGGTGCTTCTTTGGATAAAGAGAAAAAATGCGATAAGTGTTTAACACATTGCCAAGTGTGCTATCAAAAGATTCTCAGATGATCCAAAGTGAATCTGCAATGCACAAGACTATATAAAATAGAAGGCAATGTTAAAAACCCACAGTTGTTACAAGCTTCCAGTACATCAGGAGCGACTCGTGAAAGGCCAGATCTTCATTTACTGTAAATGGGAATTACTTCACAATCTGACTGTTCTAACTCACGTCAGCTGTAGGCATGGCTCTTTCTGAACGGTAAACATACAAACATACCTAGTTAGGTGGCACTCTGAGTGTAAAGACATAATAAAAAATGCAGAATTCATGCCTGTTAAGCACTCTTAATAGTATGCATGTATTTTTCAATCTAATCAGTGTTGTCTTGAAATGTGCCTTTCAGTGAGCTCATTAAAACAGCAGATGGAGGACAGATTTCATTGGATTGGTTTGATAATAATGGCAGCTTATATTATCCGGATGCCAGCACAAGACCCACTGTCCTGTTACTGCCTGGCCTGACAGGAACAAGCAAGGAATCCTACATTCTTCATATGATCCATCAAAGTGAAACGCTGGGATATAGGTGCTGTTGTATTTCATTGCTAGTATTCTGCTTCTTCTAATAAGATTACATATAAGTATGCATATGTATAAGATGCCTTCCTAGGGCAAATGAGATCTAAAGTCATTAGTTCATGTAAGAAAATATTATTAGTAATAGAATTATGTAACAGGTAGTGCATTCAAAAGGAGTGTGTTAGTGTCCACAGATCTGCCCCAGAGATGACAGTGAAAGCAAGCTAAGTATGCATAGGCCTTTGCTGCTGCTTCTTAAATTATAATAATATTTGTGTTACCTTTACCCCTTCTAGAGAAGGAGTTTGTGTTCAGCTCCAAGAAGACTCGTGTGGATGGGTTGCTGGCAGCAGGCCTCAGAGGAGGTCAGCTTCTGAATGCCAAAATTGTTAGATTCATCAGACTCAAATTCCTAAGCGCAGAAAGGAGAGCTAGCCTACCCATACTGATGGTGGTTAATGAAGAGGTTTGTCACCTCTTAATTGTCACTGCTTAATTTAGCTTTGTTATTAGGGCTCCTGGTCAGAATGGGTAAAATAAGTGGATTCGTCAATGAATAGATTCCTTTACGTAATCATATTGCTGATGTTGTGCTTTAAAATAAGTTGTTATTGTTCCAGAGTCTGTATTTGGAATACTACATTTTGTCTTTGCAGATTGGCTTCTGGTACTGACTATAATAAGTTCTTCACATATGTATATATGAGCTTTTATCTTCATGTCTGGCTATCTCTTCTCTGGAGGTTTGAATAACTGATTTACTAAATTATCAAAGTAAAGTACAACTTAACTGTTCAAAGTACTTTTAAAATCACTATAAAATTTGCCAGTAAAAAATATCAGAGGAAGAAAG
This sequence comes from Baryphthengus martii, assembly GCA_013396935.1. Lineage (NCBI taxonomy): Eukaryota > Metazoa > Chordata > Aves > Coraciiformes > Momotidae > Baryphthengus > Baryphthengus martii. Next base: position 22,974 of record VWZK01015969.1, read on the forward strand.
CCCCCAAATCAACAACTTGATGCTATTATTTTTTTAAGAATTTCTGAAAGAAATGTCTGCATTTGATCTCTAAAGAAAGGACGATATCGTACTTAAAAAAGGAGAGCTTTACATCAGATTTAGACCAAATGCTACAATTTTGTTTTTAAACAGCAACATTTGAAAAAAAAATCAAAATAAGTAATTTTTCATGCCTTTAACTCATCTAAAATATGTATATATTATTTACAAAAATTAATACAGTGAGACGGTAGAAGAGTAATGGAAAAGTAAGAAAGCATAGATCCTTAAATCATAGTAATACTGCTAGAAAATTTAGACTCCCATCAGCATAGAGAGAACAGAAACTTCTGCTTATACCAGATGAAAAAATAATCCCATCTCAAAGAACCTGCATCTTAGATGCAGCTGTCAGTATAATTTTCATTTGGCTCATTTCTTGCTATTTAATACAGTTGTGTAGTTTTGAAGGATGTCTACACATGGATCCCTGACGTTCTCTTTCAGAGCCCAGCTTTAGGCTGAACCCTGCACTGGCAGAGCTTACGGCTCACATTTGGCCAGCTCATAGTGCAGGCAGAACAAGATCCATGTACCATCTTCAGGAAAACCCTGGGGCTTTCATGCTGCAATCTGACCTTGACCTGCACCATCACAGACCTCATAGAGAGTCCCACTGACTTCAGGGAACTCCAGTTTGATATAAAGGTGGTTCCACACAGGTCAGACTTTAGGATCTGCTGTAAATATGTATGTGCTGAACATATTCATAGAACTGGCATGTTTTTCTTCATGCATTTTCATTTTTTTGTACGTTTGTTATCTTTTTTAGTGGAATGAACAATGTATGTAATTGAATTTACTGTCTCAATTTTTAGATGCGTGGTTTTTAACAATCGGGGAATTGCTGGCGAGGATCTGTTGGTAAGGATGACTTCTAAGATAAACGTTTCTCATTTATAAGTGGCATATAGGGAATCATTTGTGTCCATTTGTATGGCTGGATTTACACGGGAGAAACTCATAGGATATGTTGAAAATGCAGAGAAGAGGTCTAGTCATCTGGTAGATCAATCGTGCAAATACTCATCTTTTAAAACTCAAAGAGGCCATCTGGTCAACAATTTTTGTGAACATTTGATTTTAGAAATAATTTAAATTATTAGTATCTTAACATTAAAATGAATAATCCTTACACTTTTATTTCCAGAAATACTGCAGTATCTAAAATGCACGCATCCAAGAAATACTGTTCAATCAATGCCATTTTCTTCCTTTGTTTTAATAGACAAATCCAAATAGAAGCAATCATACTTGCTTTCGTAGTTGTCACTATGAGCTTAAAATAGATTTTGATGTGCTTAGAAAGTTGTGCCATAAAAATTGATCCATATTTCCATATTGCGTGTTATTGAATTAATGAACTAGATTTGCATGGATGATAGATATATCCTGAAAGTTAAATGTGTTCTTATATTTTTCCCAGCAATTATGATACAAACTCAGCTAGCAAAGACTTTTTTTGTCTTTGGGACAGATATACCATTTTTGCTGAAAAATAACTGGCAGTTCCACAGATGGCAAAGTCTTGAAGCTAAACTTTTTCTGTATCTAGGGACAAGGCATGATGAAATATTGCTGAATAAGCTTTGTTTCTTTGTATGTGCTTGTTCACAGTTCTGCAGCTGGAATGAATATGCACAATACCCAATATTGTTTTGCATTTTTTAATCTCCTGGTTTCAACCTTTTAAAAGCTCAGAATGTTTTCCCCATAATCAGATAAAGCATTTAAATGCAAATGTTGTCATGTTAAGAGTAGATTTCTGCATACTTTTGGAGCTGGATATACAAAGCAGGTTTGTGACACACAAAGTCCTTATTGATGAATTTCTGAATCGTTAAGAGAAAGGATCTCTTGTTTGGATGCATATGTGTATTTTACTGTAATCAGATTTATATCGTTAAGCTTTATAAGATCTTACTGTGAAGCAAACCAGCTGAAATGATCACGTTTTCCGCAAAGGTGTTTCTACATTTTAATATAATTAAAGGAGTTTGAAGCATATTTGAATACCACAGTAGAAATTAGTCAGGCAAGTAGTTCCTTTTTCTAGTTTCCATTTAAAGAATCAGTTTCAAAATGCTGTTCTCATTTGTTATTGAAAGTTATTGTGAATTATTCCTAGGGAATAATCAAATATTAGATTGACCACAGGAAATGTGAGCTAAGATGGTGTTTTAAAATATCTTCATACAATGAACAGATAAATAGACATTACAGTGGCAGGAATTAACTGAAATTAAAATGCAAGACATCTCTCTAGTTTTATAAACTTTAAAATCAAATACACTTTGACTTAGAATATAGTAGACCATAGTTACCAAAAATAACTTATCTTTCCTTGTACACTTGACATTTTAGTTAAAATAAACCACATTCATGTTGTTTATAATCAATAGTGTGTAAAACAGTGAAGAGTCATCCATGTGGATGAGAAGTGGAAATGCAACATAAATGAGAATTAAAAATGTCTTCAGTTTTGATTATCCAGATTTAGCTTTTCTTTCCTTGTTTTTTTTAATCTTTGCCTGCAGCATTTCAATACTTTTGCTACATGTATTTTAGGAAACATCTAATTACATTTGTTACAATTGCCCACAAATATCCAGGCTGTGTAACTGAAAGCCGCTTAAGAAACCCTCTTAAGATACATTGTTTCTTCAGGCAACAAATAAGTTCAATTCACTCATAATTAAGTATATGCTAGTGTATTTAGGTTTAATGTTTATACAGAATTTTGGCACGACAGCCAGTGCTTATAGTTAAGTCAAGGTCACTAACATGTTAGTAGCAACTCTATAGTTCAAAGCTCTTTTTTGCCGTAGATGAAATCTAGAGGCCACCATGAGAAAAATCCTTATTTTATTGTGATTCTTAATGTGCCTAAAAGGACTTATCTCCCTTATACTGCTACAGATGGTCCCCTAGATTGGGGCCTGTAGCAACTATTTGTGCAGGGGAGGCTCAAAAGGTGTGCTTATCCTTCCAAAGCTGGGAAGGGGTTACCCACATCTCAGTGATGCCAGTGGAAGTCATTCCAAGTCTCAAGATTTGAAGAGATGCTAATGTAGATAGAGACAGGATAATATTTGTGTTTTGTTGCTTTAGTTAATTATTTTAGTAAATCAGGTAAATGGCACTGGTGAATTTATTCATTTGCTTGTATTGTGTGTAGAATCTGTATATTGGCTGCTTTTCAAATGCTAGCTGACAGAACTTGAAATCTAATACTTTCTTTTGTATTTGAATATGAGTAAAGATGGTAAATTTGTCATTGTAACTTCCTTTTCTGTAAGTTGCAGCCTTTATGATATGTTTCCATTTCCTCAGGTTATTTTAAAAATATTGATGCCTATCTAGTTCTGGTCTAGTTTAGCTCATTGCTTTGTGTTCAGCTTTTCTCTAATGACCTGGAGGCTGCAGATAGTGAAGACATTTGTCACCTGTTTTGTTTTGTAATGATAACAAATACAACTCCTTCCTTCACCTGCTTGTTAAATGATTTGAGTTTATATTTGACATTTAGCGTAGCTTCATGATAGATGCTATTTATTATTCTGTTGCATAAATGATCCACTGTTCAGTTTGCTTTATCCTTAAAGGATAATACAAAGGTTTATGATGGCATTTTTCCCTCTGACTCTTTACAGACACCGAGGACTTACTGTGCAGCTAACACAGAGGATTTAGAGGCTGTAATTCATCATGTACACAACCTGCACCCCTCAGCTTCTTTCATGGCAGCCGGTGTTTCTATGGGAGGGTAAGGCACTATGTAACAAGATTCTCAGCTTAACTACGATTGTAAAATAAGACTGTTGTAGCCTGACTGTAAATTACTATGCTGCAATACTTGCATTACTTACTGAACTGCAAATAAGTTGGACTTTTTAGAAGAAAACTTTTAGAAACTTAACAACTTTGGGGCTTTTAGCTCTGTGTCAATATTGGCAGACATTCAGAAGTTGGGAGGGTTGGAGAAAGACAGGAAACACTGACAGCCAAACAAATTGACAATACAATCTTTGGAAACTATGGAGGCTGTCTTTGAAGCAGAGAAATAAAAAAATAGGAACTAGATCTGACATACCATGTTTCTTAGCAGTCTCTAGAAATTACAACATTTATCTTCAGTTCGTTTGAGTGCTGCAGTGTGTGAGTAGGTTAAACTGGAAGAGATATTGGTATCTGCTCTGTCTGGCTCAGAAGCAAGGAGCAGTATTAGTGTTGAAACCAGTATGGGTTCATATAGCATGTGGTATTAAGACTTGCTATGTTCTGGCTTCTCTCCAGAAAGGACAGCTGGAATGGACAATGATAGCGCAGTTGCTTAGAAAAATTACTGCTAGAAGCTATGCTCAGACAGCCTCGTTAATGAAAATCACAGGAGAGGAGAAATTCCATTAGAAATGTTGCAGACACAGTGGTAACTTCCTCAGACTTCCCTTCTTTCTGATACATTTAGCGGAGAGTGGGCAGATAGGGTCCACTCCTTTCGCCAACCAAGAAAGGCAGTCAGCTCATCACAGAAGGCAATCAGGTTGTCTTTGACCTTGGTAAATCTATGCTGGCTGTTATCAGTCACCTTCTTTAGCTTTACATAGAATCATTAAGATTGCAAACGACCTTCAAGATCATCAAGTCCAACCATCTACTACAAATTATCATGACCTCTAAAACTATGTCCTGAAGCACCACATCCACAAGTTTTTTGAACGCCTCCAGGGATGGTGATTCTACCATCTCCCTGGGCAGCCTGCTCCAATGCCTCACGACCCTCTCGGTAAAAATTTTTTTCCTAATATCCAACCTAAACCTCCCATGGCATAACTCAAGCCCATTTCCTCTCATCCTGTCACTAGTTACCTGGGAGAAGAGATCAACACCCACTTCACTACAATCTCCCTTCAGGTAGTCGTAGAGAGCAATAAGGTCTCCTCTCAGCCTCCTCTTCTCCAGACCAAACAATCCCAGCAACCTCAGGTGCTCCTCATATGACATTTTCTCCAGATCTTTCAGCAGTTTGGTTTCCCTTCTCCGAACCCGCTCCAGCACCTGAAAGTCTTTTTTGTACTGTGGCGCCCAGAACTGAACACAATACTCAAGCTGTGGCCTCACCAGTGCCAAGTACAGGCACATGATCACTTTTCTACTCCTGCTGGACACATTGGCCAGGATGCCGTTGGCCTTCTTGGCCACCTGGGTACACTGTTGGCTCATGTTCAGCTGGCTGTCCACCAGCACCCCTAGATCCTTTTCTCCATGGAGTTTTTCAGCCACTGTTCCCCAAGCCTGTAACGTTGCCTGGGGTTNGATATTTCTCTCTACACTTTGACACTAGTCTGATAAAGTGAAAGACCGCCGTGTTTATTCATGATCTTAGCTACTAAAGAGGTGTGTTCAGGCCAGTACCCAGCTGATCCTGAATCCATCAGGATCAATGGAGTTTTCATATGATCTCTGATTCTTGGAGACCAAGTCTGTCTCTTCTCACATATTCCTCCCCACACCCTTGCGTATAAGCCTAGTGATTCGTCCTCTCAGTGACCAGGTAGACAGCTGCAGAATGGCCATGGAAAATGTGATGCATTGCCTGAAGCAGGAATGGAGGACTCAGGCTTGAGTTCTGTTTAACATGGTCCATGTGCTACTAGAGGGAAGAGGAGCAAATGCCCATGCAGTTGGCAGAAGCTGACATGAATCATAGCCACTGTCTTTGTACACGGCAATGTGTTCACCCACAGAATCCAAGGGAGCCAGGTTAGAGATTGCTAGACAGATTAAGTTAGACAAAACTCCCAGAGGAGTGCTTGCCGAGTTTGGAGGCTGAAAATGAAGCATATGTTGGATTACACATTGTTTTCTGCATCTCTTGTTTTCAGCCTGTATTATTCCCCAGTCCAGGCTGGCAGGCCCAGATACTGCTCACTTACTAAAGAATCAGAATCATTTACTAAATGCTGGAATCTATAAACTACATAGATACATGCAACTGTGAAAGGAGGAAAAGAGTGAAAGAAATGAATACCACTGAATAGCAAAGAATCTCACATAGTTTGCAAGAGAATCGCCATTGCTCTCTGGAGCTTGGTGTATTCANCACATGGAATACATGCTTGGAAATGGATTCCAGAGGATATTCCCAAAGGGCTGAGGTTAGGGTGACCAGTCTGTATTTCCTTCTCCTTGCCATTTTTCTAGATGGCTGCGTTTTTTTTCTGGTCATCAGAAATATCCTACAGTTGCTGCAACCTTTCAAAAGCCAGAGAGAGCAGCCTCACAATGGCCTCACCTTGTTCTGTGGGTGAGAGGGAGCATATGGTACCGAACTCCTTTAGGTACCAGAGATGACTTTTGTCATTGGGTTCAGCTGCATGAGCTGAGGGCAGGAACCCATTCCTGAGTGCTGTTTGCTGTTCTTTTCCTGCTGGTTACTACTACCTGGCAAATTTTTGGTAATACCAAAGACTGGTTTCCCTTTGCCGCTGCTGTCCTATGATGTGTAGGTAGTAGCAGATAAAGTCTCTGTGATGACAGGCTGGTTCATGATATCTTTGCTAAAGACTGCTGTCTCCTGAAGTATGGTAGATGAAGCCAAGGTACAGTGTTGGTGGTCCAGGGAGCTATATTGTTGTAGAGCTTGCAATATTTTGAGTTAAAGGCTTGGTATTAAAATGCTGGTTGTAAACTTTGGGACCTCAGGCAGTAGAGTAAAACTTACAGCTTTTCTGCTAGTATTTTTCTTTTACCGTCTTCCTGCTATTTTAATTTTTCTACATTAGAAGGGTCAAGTACTTGTGAATTCTCCCTTTTTTTAACACAACTATACATCAGCAGGAGAGACTGCAAGTTGCAATTGGACAGAAAGGCAAGAGCTAAGCCATTTATTTTGTTTTGCTAGTTTTATTCATTGCACAACACATTCTTTTACATGCTTGGTGTTAAAACACAGCCGTATTCTCTTAGATGTATGAGGTGGGGCAAAAGAATTACCTTCAACTCAAAAGATACGTTCATAGCGAGGCAGGCATACCAGGGGCAGCTTGCATTTCTCAGGCACGCTGATCACATTTATCAGATCAGGAGGACTAAGAGCTTGTAAAAGGGTAAAGCTTACTAACAAGTTTGGAATACCTCTTCTGTGAGTAATATACATTTATTTGACCTTTTCCTCCCTTTTAGTGATATAAATAAGACTGGAGCATTTCTATTTATTTCTAAATGCACTCCTGCCCACATCCTACACAATGCACGCAGTTCCTCTCTGACTGTAGAGAAAGCAAACTTCATGAGCCATATGTTGATCATCTTGACTACCTTTCAGAAACATTAGGCACAACTGTAGGGCTGATAGAAGAAACTAATGAAAAACAGACCAAAAAGTGGCTGATTCTTATCTTTGCTTTAAGTTGAAGCCAACAATTTGATAGAATATATGTTTCTATTTTTCCTTTCTGTTTGTAGCATGCTGCTTTTAAATTACCTGGGCAAAACTGGCAGAGACACTCCTTTAATGGCAGCTGCAATTTTCTCTGCGGGTTGGAATGTTTTTGAATCTGTAGAATCTCTGGAGAAGCCACTAAACTGGCTTCTTTTCAACTATTACTTGACTACTTGTCTACAATCCTCTATCAGCAGGTGAGTTGCCTTCTGAACTATTTAGCAAGGTGGATGTTAGCATGAGATCTACAGCAGGTATAATAATGGCAAAAATAACGCTGTAACAACACTCCACATAGCTCTTCTGCGTGAATTCTTTGTAAACTTTTAAATCAAAAGAATCTTTGCAAGAAGGGCTGTCATCAATGTGACTAAACTTCTCTACTCCTCAAGGGATTCAACAGACAACCAATGTACTACATTTCTGGATAAAATGAATACGGTTTTTAAATTTTTTAGACACGCACATATTGACTTTCAGTGTATATGTGTACGTACTAATTCTTTTAAGTTAGCATTGACTGCAAAAGCATGAAAAGGACTAGTTCATCCTTTGCTTTATAAAATTAGAGTGTATTTTGTATTCCCGAATATTTAGTTCTCTTATCTTTGGCATCTTTCTCAGGGCTTATGCAGATTTTTACTATGTTGCTGGATGTGCCTACATGTGAATGAACAATTCTTCTGCTCTTGGATTCCATACAGATTTTTAATATGACAGATAATTTAAACTGAACATATTCTTGTTAGGGAATTATTTTTACAAATGTATCTGTAAAGTAGAGGACTTCTATATCTGTTTATCTAACAAAAACCAAGCCCTCCAATTTTTCTCTTTCTTTTCAGGCATCGACAAATGTTGGAGGAATTATTTGATATGGATCTTGTGATGAAGGTGTGTGAAAATGTTATTTTTGCTTTAGCTGGATGTTATTTTCCAAATGCTGACATAGTTCCCTATTTGAATTCTGTACTTCAGGCTAGAACTGTTAGAGAATTTGATAAGCAGTTCACTTCAGTCATGTTTGGCTACCGTACAATTGACGATTACTATGAAGATGCTAGCCCATGTCGCAAGCTGAAGTCAGTAGGAATTCCAGTGTTATGTCTAAACTCTGTGGATGATGTTTTCTCACCAGGTCATGGTAAGTTTGGGCTTTAAAAAATGTATTTATCTGTATATGCAATCAGTAAGACAAACTATATAGGTCTCAGTTCATTCTTGGGTCTTTGTGTGGAGGTGTATTTAAATGTTACTTGTACATAGGATCAAAACCTTCAGAAATGGATCAGTCTTGCAATTTACTTACAGTGTGAGACACATAAAACAGCTTATGATGGAGAAACCTGATCAGTACAGAATGCAGAAACACATGGAGTGACAGTCATTAGCCATTAGTAGACTCTTTACAGTTAAAGAAATTTGCACATTTAGGGCATGGGCTATCTCACTCTAAGAAAGATATCAGATGTACAGCCCTCGAGGAAGCACCCATTTCTATTCACCAAGTACAAAGAGAGCCTATAATGATGAACTCAGATTCAGATGTCTGGATTGTCAATGTTCAGAGTTCAATGGAAGTGAAAACAAGTATTTTTGTATTGCCATTTTTCAATCTAGTCCCTATAAAGAGTGTCTGGGACTTGCTTATGTTTCAGATAACTTGAAATACTCAGCTGATCATAGTGCCACCTCTAGTGCCTGAAGATGAAAAGTAAGAAAAAATATAAGCTAGCATGTAGGCCAAAATCTAGGGTAAGGGAAGAGATACAGATAAGATGAGCTCCTAGAAGAAGGCACATTGAAATGAATAAGAATCTAACTAGAAGATGAAGCAGCACTATCAGCTAGTAACGGATAGGCTGAAAGCTCTGTTTTCTATTTTCTTCCTATTTTATGCCAAGCGCAGATCATGATGAACATTTTATTTTTGATCTGAAGATCAAAACATTGTTGCTAACCATCTTAAAAAGATACGTGTGTTTCTGCAGTCTGTGTATTGGTTGTCTGAGAAGTGAAGGAGAACAAAAGCTAATGTAGAGGAAAACCACTCTAATTTACAGCTGGTTGAGGGGACCGTCGTTAGCAGTAAACACCTGATGCCGTTACATACGAAATTTATACACTTGATTTATTTCAGGGAAATTCTCTTCTGCCACCACAAGTCAAGTGAGATTCTTGCAGAATAAGTCAGGAAACCAAAACGAGTAGGCAAACAGGTTAGAACAACAGAAGAAAAGGAATTGGAGGAGACTCTGCATCTGTACTGTTTACCTGTGCTCAAATGTACGATCCATGCAGAAACATGCACACATACTACTATTTATAGTTTGAAGACCCATTAGAGACAAATGTGACATGAGGAGGGCCACTCCAGTAGAGCGCACTAGAACAAGACAGTCTGATTTCTTCTCTTGAACAAACAGCATGCATGATATGCATGAACAATATAAAGAGGTGACAGCCACCTAATACGAGGGAAGAAATGGTGACTCTGGATTAGGCAAACTACCTATCACTTACATTGGCCAAAAACAGAGGCTTAAAAAAAAAAAAATATCTGGGCAAACACAGCAATATTCTTCCAGAACACTGCATCCACCTTTAACAATTTGCAGGTCAGGGACTTTCTGAGACAAGTTTAGTCCCTTCATATTTACTAGCCTCTGTGGGATTATATTTTTTTCTCCTTGAAATCAGCCAGTTGCTGTTTCTGGTATAAAGATATCATGTCCTGGAAATGAAATGGATGGCTTTGTGACCTTAAAATACGTATCCAAATATAAAATCTGCTTAGCTATTCTGAAGACAAATTTTTATTGTTTTTATGAACCCTGAGGATGACTTACCCGATAGTACTGCAAAGTGGGTGTTCTGCTGTGCCATGCTTCTGCCATTAAATATCTTGGAGAGGGAACAATGGCCTCACCTGTGTGTTTTAGCTCTAGGTCAGTTTGTGGTCTTTGTTCTAAAGTGAAGTAGTAACTGGCAGGAGTAAGCTAACCAGTTAGCACAATAGCAGCAGTGAACCATTTAGTGTATCTCTGTCCCTGGAGGATTCCTTAACCTTTTCCATCTGGTTATCACTGACTGGGACCTGTTGTTAGCTAGATTAAAGCTAGTGCAGATACTCTGTCCCCTTGTCTCTTCATTTTAGAATACAACCTCCAGCTCTCAACAGCCAACCATTGACCTTAACCCCATGAAATTCAATCTGAACACAAGAAAATACTATTTTACTGTGAGAGGCATAGAGAGGTCGTAGGATCTCCATCTATGGAGATACTCAATACCCTGTTGGGTGCAGTCCCAGCAACCTGCTCTAGGTAACCCTGCTTGAGCAGGGGTTCAGACTAGATGATCTCAAGAAGTCTCTTGCAGCCTCAATGGTTCTGTGATTGTGTAGTTTAACTCACCAAAAGATCAAATCCCCTAGAGTACAACTGTAGTAGGCATCTCTTCCCTTTAAGCTGTTTTTTAAAAGAAACATGAGTCTCGGTGAATAGTGGATTACAGGTATGGTCTCGTGTAAGATTAAGTATCAAAATTATTGTTAGAATGCCTTAGAAGTCTTGCAGTATAGAGGGGGATTAGGTAGAGCACCAGGAGGAATTTAAACCAAGAAGTGTTAGAGTCTGCTATAATCAGTGCCTATGCTCTCTTTATCTCTGACCCTAACCAGCCTTTCTCCATGAAAATGTTTGGGTGGTTAGGCATTAACTTGTTTCTTATTCACAGACCCAATGCTGTTGGCTCTAAACCGTTGTCCTTGCGGTGACAAACTTGCGTTAGAAAGGGCCACCAGGACAATGTTGATTTGCAGCTAATACCATGACTCTTTCATTTGCATCTATCCTTGGCTCCTTTTTTATTTGTGCTGTGTATCGTCAACGTGAAGAGTTGTGCTGGCAGGAGACACAGGGCACCCTTATCAGCAACCTAGAAATTATGTCTGCTGCTATCATTTATTGGAGTTCATTCATCTTGACACTTTTGTGGGCTGTTTGATGTTATCCAACACAAAGAGCTGGTGTACCCTGGGAGGTGACTTTATTCTGGCAACTGGCTTGTTTTTCTGACTCAAAAGCGTATGGCCATATGTAAGCCTGTGGCAATCAGAGGCAGTTTTCACTCACAACTGTATGACGAATTCAAAGCCACAGAATCTAAGGATCTAGAGAGATATTTTCCTTAAAAAGTGCAAACGCTGTCTCCATTGCTTCTTACTACCTGATTATTTCTTCTTATGTCGCTTTTTGGTACACTTTGTACTTCCCAGCAATTGTTTTTAAATGTATTGTGAAAATGTGTCCTTTGATCTCAATCCAGTATTAGGAAGAAACAATTCATTTGCAGTCCTTCCTTAACAGCGCTGTTTAAAGTTCCCAGAGCTTGGCAGTTGATGTATCTGTAGTTTAATTCTGGAATGCACTTGTTATATTGCATAATACTAACTAATGAAAACAAATGCTTTCTTCATTGCATGACAGTTCTCTCACCATAAATAATTTAAATGAGCCATTGCTTCAGGAAATATGTAATACAATCAAGTCAAGCCCTTTTATTTTGTAAGTGTGAAAAGTAAATCAAGAAGATGGAATCATAGCATTCATTATCAGTGTCACATTTAACTTGTCATCTGAAGTGACATTTTTCTCCTCTGAGACTTAAAGCATCCAACTTAAATTTCACTATACTATTGCTTAGCTAATTGCCACTGGTGAGCATTGTGGCCAAGCTGAAAGCCTGCCCTTGAAGCTAGGTACCATGCCACCTACCTCCTGGTCCATTGTGCCAAGTAAGTGCATGTCTGAAGCTCTGTTATACTTTTTATTGAACTCTCTGAGTCTTTTCTATCTCTCTGAATTCAGACTTGGCTTAGGTGTTATTTTGCATCCTATTACATAAACAGCATGGTTGAATGAAGTTGTCTGGAGAGACCAAATGGCCCAGGAATGGCCAGACGGATAACAATTAGGGTAAGAGTTCAAGGAATGGGAAGAAATTAACCAAACAATGGAACACAGTAGTAACATATTTAAATCGATGCTTAATGTATGTTTTTCTTTTGTCCTTTTTTACAAAATACTTTTCGCAAAGAACATAAACCAAACTGATTTTGACAAGGCAGTTGTGCACAGGTATGTTTACATTGTGGTTCTGTGATCACAAATAACAGCTCTGTGCCTGCTGGGTCAAATAGCAGTACAGATTTTGGTCAATAGAAACGTAAGTACAAGGTTACATGTGGACAAAAATGAACAGTAATATCTTTTGGCATGCTATCCTATATCCTGGAGTGCATCACATCCAGTGCTCCATTCATCTGCCCTTTACACTGCAAATTTTCTCGGTTGCATTGTGGGTTTATTTGTGGATAGCTAACAGGCCCTAGAAACAGCCTTGAGAAAAGTAATACATCGTTGCCAAGTATGATTTGCATTTTGGCACTGGAGAGCAACACAACATGTTCAATTCTCTCCTGACAATCTGCAGAGTGAGAAACTCTGCTGGGGAGGAGACACACAAACGGTGACCCAACTGTATCGAGACCAACTATGCCAAGACTAGGCTCTTCTGTTCATCGTAGGGAAGATAAGAGCAGAGAGGTAACAGCAGGTCAAACTTGGCACCTACTAAAAATCCTCACTGAAGACAGAAGCAAATGACTGTATATTCAGAGCGGTGATCTGTAGCAGAATTCTGTATAAATGCATGTTAATTAGAATAGGGAGACCTTCAGGTTGGGGAAGATGACATTTGTAAAGCCCTGCGTGTGGCTCGCACCTTACCTGACGTAGAAAGATAACCAGCATCCTAGTGCTGGTATGCGGGATGAGCTCGAGAGTCAAACACACCTACTCATAGAGTTATCGTGAATGCTCTACTTTATTGCCAAGCGTGTGCTCTTTTATACTTGTGCTTGTCATAAAAGTGTATGTTTATTATTGGTTAATACACACAAAGGAATATTACTTGATTGGTCACTAAAAGGAATACTTGATTGGTCATTAGAAAAGTATTAGGCACTTCTTGATTGGTTACTTTAGCTCTGGGCAACTAGTGATCACAGCCAACTAATAACAGCAAGATGCAGCACATTCCTTAAAATAATGAGTGTCCATTCTTATCACATCGTCCTTGTAGTAAGCCAAGTTCTTCTTGTTCTTGTTTATTCACTGCCAGGAAAATTCCATCTTGCTCCTCCGCATCCCCCATTCGCCACCTGTACCATTGCAAACGTGTCCGCCGACTCGTGCCCTTGGTCACGTAGCCAGTCTTTCACTAGATTCTCCTCCACAGGCTTGAGCAGCCAGAAGGGAGGAGGTGGCCCCAGGGACGGAAGACACCCCCCNAGGGCACCATCAAGTACTTCCTGTTACGAGCAGGAACCTTATAACCCAACAGACACTAACCCTGCTACAGATATGGTTGGTTTAGCATCCATGTAGAGGCCCCAGAAAGACAGAGCGTGTCGTTCCAGGCAGTGATATTGAGAACCTCCGAGGCACAGACTGCTCCCCTGACTTTGCAGGTCCAGTGCTTCTGAACAGATCTACTTTAAGTTGCACCACAGTCATAGTGTTCAAGATCTCTTGTGATATTCTCTGGCTATGGAACTCTAGTTGCTGAAAATGAAGGTAAATTGGCATCTGAAGGATACAGCAATGAATCTGCCAGCATCCAAATGAAAGTCAGGAACTCAGCTATAGAAAAGGTAGTGATAGGCAGGAATAATAACTATTCAACGGTAATGACCTTTGAAATAGCAACTGTATGAAGGGGTAAAGGAAAGCAAACTCCTAGAAAGAGGAGTCAGTGGGGAGTAACTCTGAAGAAAGTTCAGTCAGGAAAGGATTTGGACAACTGAACCCCCCCAAGAGTGAACCTGATTTAATATCTCTCTTCAAATACACTTTAAAATAAATGAGGCAGCAGTAGCAATCCTGCCAATGACTAGCTGCTTTGTGTTATAGTGCCAAGGCATTTTTACTTTTGCAGCATATGACCTAAAATCAGGTTTATTTTCTTGTTTAATTATAAACTTTTTTTAGACAACACAGTGAAATGCCTGCTACTGCCTTCTGTCTGGACAAAGCAAGCCCGTTGTTTTTTTCTGCCAATCCTGAATAATCAAAAAATCTGTATGATCTTAATTTTTTTCTCTTTTGTGAAGTTTATTTGAAAATTGGAATTTTGAAAGGCATTATTTACTGAAATGTATTGAGGTTTCTGCTTTTTCAGGAGTATATATAGCATACTTAAAACTCCAGAGGAACTTGCTCAAATAATTTTTATGTCAAGAGCGCAAACACCACAGCTCCATAAAGCTCCTCTGTTGTGTCAACCAGTTTATATAATAATAGGGTCATCCCACCACACTGCAAACGGTATTTCAAAGTCATATGCTTTCTCTGTTGTCAGTCTGCACTAACTGACCTTTACTTTTTTCGCAAAGGGATGTGCCCAAGTGATAGCATTGATTCAAGATAAGATGCACTGAAGTCTTCCTTTCTGTGCATTCAGTATCAGTGCTCATCTCAGGTGTAGTTCACTGACGACGTTAAGCTAACAGCAGTCTGTCACCGAAAGGGCTGCCTCGCTGCAGTCCTCATCTGACTCCGTCTGCCACCATTCATATATTGGCATTAACATGGGGGACCAGATCAGGTTGCCGATCCATCTGAAAACTAACTCGGCAAAAGAAAAGTCCTTGTAGTATTTGGTCTAATAATCTTAAATTCTATGTTAAATCATTTTCTAGCGGTCACTATTCAGTAGAGAGCCACCAACTTAGTGGGTGACAGAGAACAGCTATCTGTGTCCTTGTGCAGATGTTTGCCTTTCCTCATTTTCTGTTTTCCTTGTGTATTTAGATCATGAGCTCTGCAGTGCAAAAGCCGTCTCCCAGTCTGTTTGAATGGTGCGGTGTTAATGTGCAGGTGTAAATGTATGGCAAACCAGATATAATTATGATAACTCAAGATAATGTTTAATATTAGCTGATAGGATCTCTTACAGACAAATTCTTATCGTGACATTAAAGGTTTTGTGTTTGGAGTCCTCTGTAAAGAGAATGACATTCAAAATTAGAGGTCCCAGTCCCTCAGTTTTTCCAAAGTTGAATACTGCAACATAGGTAAAAAGCTACAGGCTTGATTGTCCTTTCACTTACACCGTAACAAACCGTAAGGATACGTTAACACGGGTGCTGTTCCATCAGTGGCACTGAAAGAAAGACGAAGCCCAGTGATCTCTGAAACTTTTACAGCAGCCAGAAAAGTCACACAGATAAGGTGAGTAAATGAAGAGAATGGCTTTTAACGCAGCTATAGTTCTACGTCCTGCAATACATTTAAGCGTACGCTAATGTTGTGCATATTTATTATTATATGAGAAACATTTAAGCTAAATTATTCAGTGGGTGGTATTTCATAGAAGGATAAGGACTTAAAACTTTTTTTTTCCCCCTCCTTTTAGCTATACCAGTAGAAACTGCCAAACAAAATGCAAACGTTGCTTTGGTTCTGACTTCATGCGGAGGCCATATTGGTTTTCTGGAAGGAATATGGCCAAGGAAGTGCACTTACATGGACAGAGTCTTCAAGCAGTTTGTGCAAGCTGTGTTTGAGCACGGAAATCAAATCTTCAGCATGTAGCTTTGGACCACTATTGTAGCACAGTGGCACATTCTGACAAGGGCAGTTAAGCTTAATGCACAAATTTTAACTCCTGTAAGCCAGCAAATGGATAAAGTCCATTACTACATGCAAAAATATTTTTTGTCTAGGATTTTGTAGCAAGAAATTAAGTATTATGCTGTCACTTTTATATTTATTTTTAATACGCCTTACTAAGAATGACCTTAAATGAAACCGCATTCTGCATTCATCAAACTGTGCTTAACCAAAGCCATGAAGTAAACAGATTATAATTCCTCAGAATTTTAATTTAAACCAGTACATATTTAGGAGACTTAATTTAGATGGCTTTTAATAATGGAATGGCAACACTCAAAATAGCATATATTATTCTGTCATACATAGTAAGCACAAGTTGGCCCATTCCTTAGGGCACTGATGGTGAAAATCTTCAAATATGAAAACAAAAGAAGGAAGAAACACAAAGAAGCACTGGTTCTTCAAATAAGCAAAAATTTCAGCCTGTTTTTGCATAGCATTAGACTGATATCTGCTTTTGTTGCTCTACGCTGAGAGTATTGAGATTTAAGGCTACCTACTGTTTTTTAAACTATGTCAATGCCATAGTTGTCTTACATGATTATTTTAAAACAGCAAATTTATAGTGTTTACAGATAACCAAAAGATTCCTTTAAAACAGTACTGTAATAACTTACGTAATTAAAAGATATCTTGCATTTCAAAGTTCATGTAAAGCTGGGTGTTGCCATATACATAAGACATACTTAATATAACTGGTAAACTTGATAATACTAGCTGTTGTGTTTACATTACCCTGCAAGAACATTTAAATTTTCAAGAATAAACATTAGAACATCAGGAAATTATTATATAATCTGCTTTAAATTGAAAAAAAAAAAAATCTGATCCCTTTGTCTCTGCTATTGTCTCAGATAACTTCTAAAAAGAATGTAACAAACTGTTTAAAGAAAGTTGGGAGATGGGGTAGGGGTCAAAGCCCTATCTCTTGCTTCATTTGATCCTTTGCCAGCACTTCAGCAATAGGTTGTTAAATCATTGAAGCCTTGGCAAAGAGATTTCTGCCCTAATGGCTTACGAATTTGTGAGGCTGAGGCATCACTGTTCTCCTCAGCCCTGAAACAAAGGGAGAGCCAAAGCAGACCTTTGAGGAAGAAGGGCAGTTGGACAGAATGTATTTTGAAACTGTTGGGAAGGCCTAATTTAGGGCATACTAAAATTAAAACAAGGTTTTTAAGCAGATTCTGTGGAGCACCCACCTCATGCTGATCACTGATTTAGGCCCATCCACACAAGATAAGCCAGTAAAGATGCCTTTGCACTTCTAATTTTTATCTTTTGAGCAAGGCCAATACAAGAAGAAAAGGAGGATAAAAAAGAAAGCCAGGTCTTTTGCCTTAAGCAGCACATGAACAGTCCTCTTGCAAGGCACAGGTTCCCTAGCAACAGCAAAGGAAGAACAAAAATACATTTTTGTCTTTAGAAAAAGAAATTGGGACATGCTATAGGAAAGCCCGTTTTGTAAGGTGGAAGGTTAAATGAAAAAATTAGAAAGTGCTTTCAAGTTTTGACTTTTCAGACAAGCATTGGCCCTTGCCCAAATAACAAACCCTACCTTACTTCTTCTTTAATAAGGAAAATGAGAAAAGTGACTTGTAGAAGCAAAATGAAATTTTGTGCAGGTTACTACCTGAAATCAGTGTATTAGGAGGGTGCCTTATTTATTCTTACATTCATTTCCAGTTTTTATGTTCATACAAAACCAATGAGCAATAAACAGTATATTGAGTATTATATTTATAAAATTGTTCGGGTACAGTACTGTTCAAAACTCAGCATCAAGTATCAATACAAATAAAACCACTTACATTAAAAGCACACTTGACTGTTTAAATAAAAGTAACATGGTTAATGGCAGATTTTCTGTCCCTTTGGACTCTTATTTCATTGAGGTTAAATCCCATATACACATCCCCATGAGACATGTCTTTACATCTAGCAAATGTCTATAAAGTTGGGGTATTTTTCTCCAAAAGTAAAATGTTTTTTTCCTTACACCCCGTTAGGGAAAATACAATCATAGAATCATTTTGGTTGAAAGAGACCTTTAAGATCATCAAGTCCAACCATTAACCCAGAACTGCCAAGTCACCACTAAACCATGTCCCTCAGCACCACATCTACATGGCTTTTAAATACCTGCAGGGATGGCGACTCTGCCACTTCCCTGGACAGCCTGTTCCAGTGCTTGACAACCCTTTCTGTGAAGACATTCTTCCTAATATCTGATCTAAAACTCCCCTGGTGCAACTCGAGGCCATTTCCTCTTACCTTACCACTTCCTACGTGGGAGAAGAGACTGACTCCCCTCCTCACTACAACCTCCTTTCAGGTACCTGTAGAGAGAGATAAGGTCTCCCCTGAACCTCCTTTTCTCCAGGCTAAACAACCCCAGTTCCCTCAGCTGCTCCTCGTAAGACTTGGGCTCTAGACCCTTCACCAGCTTTGCTGCCCTCCTTTGGACATGCTCCAGCACCAAAATATCCTTCTTGGAATGCGGGGTCCAAATGCCAGTATTCGAAGTGCAGCCTCACCAGTGCCAAGTACAGGGGAACAATCATGGCCCTAGTCCTGCTGGCCACTGTTTCTGATACAAGGCAGGATGCCGTTGGCCTTCTTGGCCACCTGGGCACGCTGCTGGCTCACATGCAGCCGGCCGTGAACCAATACCCCCAGCTCCTTTTCCACCAGGCAGCTTTCCAGCCACTCTTCTCTAAGCCTGGCACTGTTGTGATCCAAGTGCAGGATCTGGCACTTGCCCTTGTTGAACCTCGTACCATTGGCCTTGGCCCATCAATCCAGCCTGTAGAGCCTCCCTACCCCTAAGCAGATCAACACACCTGCCTAACTTGGTGTCATCTGCAAACTTATTGAGGGTGCCCTTGATCCCCTTGATCCCCTCATCCACATCATTGATAAAGACACTAAAGAGAATAGGTCCCAATACTGAGCCCTGGGGGACACCCCTTGTGATCGGCCACCAGCTGGATTTAACTCCACTCCCCACCATCCAACCAGTTTTCTACTCAGTGCAGCGTACATGCATCCAAGCCGTAGGCCGCCAGTTTCTCCAGGAGAATGCTGTGGGAGATGATGTAAGACCCTTCACTGAAGTCCAGAGAAACAACATCCACAGCCTTTCCTTTATCCATTAGGCGGGTCACCTCGTCACAGAAGGAGATCAGGTCATTCAGGTTATACATGTCTTTCATAAACCCGTCCTGACTGGGCCTGATCGCCTACTGGTCCTGTATGTGCCATATTATGACACTCAGGATGATCTCCTCCATAACCTTCCCTGGCACCAAGGTCAGACTGAGAGGCCTGTAGTTCTCTGGATCCTCCTTCTGGCTCTTCTTGTAGATGAGTGTCACATTTGCTAACCTCCAGTTAGCTGGGACCTCTCCATTTAGCCAGCACTGCTGATAAATGCTGGAAAGCGGTTTGGTGAGCACTTCTGCCAGCTCTCTCAGTGCCCTTGAGTGGATCCCATCTGGCCCCATAGACCCGTGTGTGTCTAAGGGCTGTAGCAGGTCACTGACCATTGTTTCATGGATCACGAGGGCTTCATTCTGCTCCTCATCCCTGTCTTCCAGCTCATGGGGGCTGGGCACTCAGGAGTACAACTGGTCATACTGCTAAAGACTGAGGCAAAGGCAGCCTTTTCCTCACCCTTGGTCACTCTGTTTCCCTCTATGTCCAATAGTGGATGGAGATTGTTCTTAGTCCTCCTTTTGCCGTTAATGTATTTATAGAAACATTTTTCATTGTCTTTTATGGCAGTACCCGGATTAAGTTCTAGTTGGCCTTTAGCCTTTCTAACGTTCTCCCTGCACAGCCTCACAGAGTCTTTGTAGTCTTCCCGAGTTGCCTGCCCCTTCTTCCATAGGCCATAGACTTTCCTTTTCTTCCTGACTTCCAGTCAAAGCTCTCCGTTCAGCCAGGCCAGTATTCTTCCCTGCCGGCTCATCTTACGGCACACCAGGACGGCCTGCTCTTGTACCTTAAATATTTCCCTCCTGAGGAATATCCAGGCTTCCTTGGACTCCTTTGCCCTTCTGGACTCCCAAGGGATCCTGTCAACTAGACTCCCAAACAGGTCAAGGTCCGCCCTCTGGAATTCCAACATGGCAGTTCTACTGACCCCACCTTCTTACTTCTCCAAGAATTGAAAACTCTACCATTTCACAACCACTACGCCCAACATGGCCTCCAACCAGGTTCAGTAGGGAACCTTCCCTAGCTAGTTCTCTCACCAACTGTGTCAGGAATTATCTTCCACGCACTCCAGGAACCTCCTAGCCTGTTCCCTCTCTGCTGTATTGTATTTCAAGCAGACACCTGGTAAGCTGAAGTCCCCCATGAGAACAAACAGCAATGATTGTGAGACTTCTCCCAGCTTCTTATAGAATATTTCATTTGTTTCTTGATCCTGGCTGGGTGGTCTATAACAGACGCCCACCATCATATCCGCCTTGTTGGTCTTCCTCCTGATTCTTCCCCATAGATACTCAGCCCCATCCTCACCATCATTACAATCAGGACGATCAAAACACCCCCTAACATACAGAGCCGCTCCACCATTTCTCCTTCCCAGCCTATCCCTTCTGAAGAGCTTATAGCCACCTAGTGCAGCACAACAGTTGTACAAATCATCCCACTCTCTTTCAATGATGGCAATTATATCACAGTTTTCCTGCTGCACAATGGCTTCCAGCTCCTCCTGTTTGTTGCCCCTGCTGTGTTCATTGGTGTAGATGCACTTCAGCTGGGCTATTGATCCCACCACCTTTTCGGGGGGAGAAGGCCTAATTCCTACCTGGTCATTCCCAGGCACTCGTGTGATTTCTAGCCCACCAATATCCCCTCTGTCTTTGCGATCACATGACACTCCATCCCCTGCTTTCTCTGGGATGGCAGATTGAAGAACCTCGCTAGCATGCTGTCCCATAAACACTGACGTGCCACCGCCTGGCTTATCTCCAGCAAGCCAGGTTTTATCCCTTTCCCCCCTCAGATCTACTTTAAAGCTCTTTCAATGAGCCCCTGCAACTCTTGTGCAAAAATCGTTTTCCCTCTTTGAGACGAGTGTACCCTGTCTGTCACCAGCAGGCCTGGTGTTGTGTAAAGAGACCCGTGATCAAAAATCCCAAAGTCCTGCCAGTGACACCAGGCTCAGAGGCAGGTATTGGTCTGCTGGATCTTCCTATATCTTCCCTCCCATTATTCTTTGCAACTGGAGGGAGAGAGGAGAACACTACTTGTGCTTCTGATCCCTTGACTGGTCATCCCAAGGTCCTAAAGTCTCTCTTGATTGCCCTCAGGTTTCATGTTTCAAGTTCATCGCTATCATATTTTACTATGGATATTTTCAAGCTTTCCCAGTCAGATTTTCAGAAACATGTAATGCAATTACCTCAGTCCTTGCAAGGAGGACACAAGCTAGCAAGAAGTTCCATTAATAGTTTTGCTTTGTAATATCTTTTACCTTGTATACAGAGTTTCACCAGTGAGCTATAATCCAGAACGTGCCCTTTATTTTAAATCAGTTTGAAATCATAGGGGTTTTATGTGTCTTTATATGTGATTTGAGCATCCTGACAGCAACATGGGTGTGAAATTTTAGAGGTGGAAAAAAATTTAGTTAGGTATCAATGTATTCATTACTGCAAGGATACAGTATAGTGAAAACCAAATTCCAAGTCACAAAGTTTATACACACGTCTTAAAGAAAAATTTCTTCCTAGTTCAGAATCACATAGTAGTTGAAGTTGGAGGGCACTTCTATATATTGTCTAGTCTAACCCTCTGTTCAAAACAGGACATATTACACAGATGCTCCAGAACATTCAGCTCTCAATTTGCTCTTGGAGTCACTGCAAGGTACTGTTCTTTTTATCTGTGCGGCCTTCCATCACCCATGAGCCATCTGTGACTTTAGCTGTCTTAGTAGCAGATTATAAAGACCAGGATTTTAAGGTGCAATTTATTATGTCCACTCCTGGCAAATAGAAAAACTGAAAATTTCAGTTTCAAAAAAAACCCTATGGATCTACAAATGCAAAGAAACTAACCCATGGTATGTGTTTCACAGTGAACAGAAGAAGGATTAATGTTCTTTTTAGAAACCAACACATAAAACAGCACAGTTCACAAGATTTAGCAGAATGGGTTATGGAGGACAGTCTACAAGTCTACAGGAACTGGTATGAAGAAAATGTCAATAAAGCATCAGTGACTTCAGCAAATCAACATAGTTCTGTCAATATGGCACCGAGTATCACGCTTCAGACATCAACACGCTGATTGTTGCAGAGTGCAATCACTATGAGGCCTAGCCTGACCTTTGAAGAGGTTGGAAAAGGGCTCCATTTTCCAGAATTACTCCCTAGATGTGGTTTAGGAAGGTTTCTCCTTACCTCCTTCCTACTGAAAGTTGCCATTTCCAATTGAGATCTAGTAGTCAACTGTTTCAGCCCTTCAGGTCAACAGAACGGACCTGCTTGCTTATCTCAGTAGTTCCCAAACATTTTAGACATGGCCCCTTTCCCTTTTTCTGCAATTGTCCAGACCCATATACACCACACATACACACCTACTGTCTGGCCTGGCCCCAAATCTCTGCAAACCGACTGCCAGCCTTCTCTCCAGATGTAGCTGTCTACAGTTCTTTTGATCCCTGCTCTTCTCATCCACCAAAAAGATCTCACATTCAGCAGTCCCAGCCCAGTCTTTTTCCTGCCTCCTTGCAAAAAGAAAAACACTAAAATGAAACAAAAAAACCCAACTCCAATTCCTTCCTTCCCCCACCCTGTATCTTCAACACAGTCTCCCTGCTTTCTTAGCTAGAGCCCCTGTAAAGCTCTTCCACTCCAGACAGTCAGGGCACTCACCAGTCCCCCGTCCCACATGCCACCTACATGGGAATTACATAGGAGAACTGCCTTTTTCACTTACAACTCCTACAGCTACCTTGCTCATGCCAGTGGCTCAGACCTGACAGGAAGAGGACTTTTAGTGCTACATATGAGGCTCATGATGCTCACGAGTACTCTGTGCTCTCCCGAAACACTTCAATGCGCCATTGCCCTGCAAAAAAAAAAAAAAAAAAAGACAAAACATTAGTTCCTTGAATCACTGAGTTGTCTTCAGGAACAAGAACCCTTCAGCCTTAAGCCACATGCTGTGCTTCTCAACCCAGGATGCCAGCTGGTAAAAAAAAAGCCTTGGAATGCTCAAGGCAATCAAGAAGAAAGAAGAAACTATGAAAAAAAAGTCCAAGAATCTCCCCAGTGGCTTACCACACACTTCCAGCATACATGCTAGATCCCCTCCTCACAGTAGACCACTGGTGCTTCTTACCAGTCAGCAAAATAACTCCTGCAGCCAATCTGCTGTAGAATATCCCAGCTTGGTTTTTTTTCGTTTCAACAGATGAAAAGGAAAAAATCTGCCAAAAAAAGCAGCCAAAACAGCCAGCAATCGCTTCCGTAATGAACATCTCTTTCTGTGAGGGCGCCAACTTTCCTGTCTTTTTCTACTGAAGATGCAAAAAATAGCCTCTCCCTTCTTCTTGGACTTTTTGAATCTACTGAATGGATAGAAATCAGAGGCCTATGCTGTCTTAGCTCCTCTATTTCCTTAAAGATTTAGTGTTAGAAAGCACTAGTTTAAATCAGCACCACATGTGGCCTTGGCCAACCTGTCTGAGGTATTCTTCTGATATAGTAGGAGTGCTTGCAGGGTTAATTACAACCAAGAAATTTAAGCAGCTACTGCCACTTTGTTGTCAGTCGCTGCTTTGTCGCTCAGAAGAGAGGTCTGATAAGCAGTAGGGCAGGTTGGGAGTGTGATAGTATGTCAAATGGGCCTGCAAGATCTGAGTGCTAGCAGGACTGCTGTGACTGAGCTTGGGAACAAGAGCTCAGCCCTGGAACTACGTAGCCTCCCTAGGGCCTCAGACTAACCAGCGGCTGCCTATGTTAACAGCTCCCACCGGCCAAAAGCGGAAGCCTTGTTCTTCCTCTTCGCCTGCCTTTTCCTATCTTCCCTGATTCCATATATAAGGTACTCAGCCTTTCTTGCCCTGGCAGAACATGATCCAGTTTTTCCATCGAGTTATTTTTTGTCAGCTCAGTAAACTAAATTTGCTTGCCTGTGAGTGGTTCCTCTGGTGCTAGATGGAGGGTGGCATGAGGTAAGGAGTTAGAGCAATCTGCTTGAAGTAGGGAAAGAAAGTGGAGAAAATTAGTGGGAGAGGCTTTCCCTTTTTGGTGACAGTTCGCTGTTACGCAGGGGCACTGCATCTCCTGAAGCTGTAGCCTAACAGAGCACTCTCTGCAATTACTGAGATGATCTAGGTATGAGCTGAGTTGCTGCTTCTGTGATAAAAAGTATAACCTACAAGCACTTGGCGGCAGCCTAGAGGCACTCCACCAGTATCACAGTAGTGCTAAACAAGGCTAAATTAACACAAAATAATTTCAGGGTTAAATCTGTCCTATCCACATACTCCACTTATGTGACTGCAGTTCCTCCTCTGTCCCCAAGTGCCCTAGTTCTACAGCAAATGCGCGCCCAAGCACTCCTTTTCATATTCACCACTGCTTCTGAGGAGAGCAAATTTCGGTGAAGTTTGTGTGCTTTCAGCAGTTAACACTGTTCAGTTTATCAAGTTCAGACTGACACCAGTGCTTCAAAATGCTGCCACCTTCTGCGGAAAACTGGAAATTTACTCATATTCTATCCCATGAATTGACTTTCAAAGTTTTGGAACTTAACGCTTTGTAAGAATGCCTGCTTCTTTATTACTTCCCTGATGTACAACAAATTACTATTCTATGTAAGGATGTGAGAAAATCTAACTTCCTTTGTATTCCTAAGAAAGAGGGATGGGAAAACATCATATTAAACTTGTAGTTCGCAATAACACAAATGATTTTATTATCCTCCAGGAAATTTACAAGCAACCCGGTGATTAAAGTGTCCTTCATCCACACAATATTCTGCAGGTTACTGTAGGAGAGCAGGAGACCACACGTTGCTGCATTCACTGTAAAGTGACAGCAGATTGTCATGCATTAAAGAGGAGCTGTTATAGGGAGTTATGAATAATATTTCTTCCTATCAGGTTTTTCAAAAAC
The DNA here is from genome assembly GCA_013396935.1 of Baryphthengus martii. Classification (NCBI taxonomy): domain Eukaryota; kingdom Metazoa; phylum Chordata; class Aves; order Coraciiformes; family Momotidae; genus Baryphthengus; species Baryphthengus martii. Next base: position 48,362 of record VWZK01015969.1, read on the forward strand.
TGCAGCTGCTGCTGAAAATTTCAATTTGTCTAAGACAAAATGCTTCAATTTAGGGTGTCCAGAAAGAGGACTTACCAAGGAAGGCAGATAAAAAAAAAGAGACAAAAAGAACTTACATACAGAACAAAATATCTCCAGGTAATTTGATGTATATATAAAATATTTATGCTATACAGCAACTTGACTGTAATTTCCAAGAATTAATCCCATAAACGTAAGAGCTATAGAAATCAACAAAATGTTTGGAAGATTAAAATAAAGGCAAAAAAAAGTTGATTATAAAAATAACAACTTCTTAAATACTTCAGATATTAACAAAAGAATATTTGCAGAACCTCTGCACTATGTAGCTTCCAAGTACTAAAAAACTTGTGTGGTCTCTGTGTTAAATCACCAAACGGTAACCAGAAATCTGCACAGGAAATCAGAAATCTGTGAAAGAAACTGTCACATGCTGCCATTCAAAAACTTTTATTCCAACATTTTTCACAGTTATTTATTGGCTGGCTAATGCCAAGGTTCAGTACGCTGTTCTGTTCTCCAGTCACTCTGACACACTGATGTGTACACATCATTATGTAAATTTACAGTCGAATAAACTGTGTCTATATTAGCAAGTAGGACATATCAATAGGAGTGGATATGAACAGGAAAGCTACTTAATGTTGAGATCGTGGCACACATGCTATATGTATTTCAGGTGGGATGTACTTAAGGTTAGCCCAAGCTTAGTAATATGAAAGCAGTGCACTAGGTATTCCTGAGGTATCTAGTATTCTAGTTAGGATCAGCAGCACGCTTTTGAAGGAAACCTGATTGCTCCGCCTTGTCGTGCAGGGTCCTGGAGTATGCATAATGAATTCCTTCTGAAGTAAACTAAACTGATAGATACAACCCCAGAACACACCCATCGCGTTCCAACCCTAGGAGTCACTGCATCCACAGGACTAGATCAAAGCTGGTCTGAACTGGCAGGTCAGCGGTGTGGATGTCAAATCCTCAGTCCCGCTTCTTTCACTCAGAACTTGTCTTACTTGCCAAGAGAGACATAGGCTCAGACACGGAACCATCTTGAGGCAATGAAGCTACAACATAAGGTTAAATGAGGTAAAAATCCATCATTACCCAGTGTAGTTAGTAAGGACTGAAATATTCCAGACAGTGGGAAAAAAACCAACCACCAAAATACATGGTTATGCTATAGAATGAGTTGTGAAACAGTGCAGAACACAACTTTCAAAACAGCTAGCTGGCATCTGCAGGGTTACTATGGAACTTGGGTGAATAAACATCACTCAATTTAAAAAAGCAGTTCATTGAGCAAACTCATTGCTCTGGAGAGAGAAGTGGACCCTGCACAGGACCAGGACACAGCCAACAAACCTCCTTAGTCTCCAAGACATGGCCAAGCATCCATCTTGCTTTTACGCTCAAGCAACGTACACTGGCACAACGCTGCACCTGAATTACGGAGACTGACAGCTGTCTGGGCAGCTGAAGCAAAGCTGATCATCAGGAAAACTCCAGGAACCCCAAAATGCATATCTGTATGTTTAAAGAAGTTTCCAAAGGTGGTGTTAGAATGGAGATCGCTTCCAGTACAGCAGTAAACCTATCTTCGGAGGGATTTCCAAACATGTTTGTGAGAAGCGGCTCACACCACCCGGGAAACACAGCTGCAAGCACCCTGCTCTAACACTAGCCTCACCACTGAGCCTGTAACTCCGCATTTAGCTGGAAGTGCAAAGCATGAGGTGTAACTGACTTGCTGCGCGCCACCACTTGAGTCACTTGGTACCCTGCGCTTTGTTCCTCGCTTTTGGCTGGTGAGGAGTCTAATGGTTTAAACGGCACCATAAAATCCAGTCACAGGAAGAAACCCTCGAAGCTTTGGTTTGAAGCTTTAGAAGGCAGGCGTTCTTTATTGCGCTGCTGGATGCGCAGGGGATAGCTCCTCCCAACGTGTGTACCGCACAGGATTCTCCACGCTGCAATTTATTACTTCCCTGATGTACAATCCACCCTGTTTACACTGATTGATTAGTAACTTACACACAATTATAATACTGCTGACTCCATACTGCCATCACTGCACACGTTTTAAGGGCCAACCCACTCTGGGCTGGGGCCTTTTTGACTTACGGGCGTGAACTTTAGAATTAGAATGAAGGTAGTGCAGCTAAAGATATATAAGCTTTCTGTTCTCCTGCCAAGCTGGCAATATACAATGGATTAGTCGTCTTCGAGGCCTACTTGCTCTGGGATGTTCCTGCTGAAAGATACCGCGCAGAAGCCTAGCTCATTAGGACGATCATATCAAGCATCACGTCCTGGCTGCCGTATCGTTACGGCCTTAGCCTACAAACGCCAACCGCTGCCTTCCAGACGGCATCACAACCGACCGGCCGGCCGCCCGCGCACCGCCGCCAGCCGAGGGTAGCCACCCCCTC